>JASANN010000352.1:809215-864445 GCA_031762395.1 Calameuta pygmaea | reverse complement strand
ATATCATTCGAAAATCCGAATCCCGGGCCTGGGGTTCACGCTACGAATAGTTTGACCTAAAAACCAAACTATAACACATGTATAAAAAGAAAATTTGTTTGGAAAATTGATAAAATCCTAATAAGTATAAAGAAAGACTTAAAGAAAATAAAAAGGACTCGTTATATTAAATATTACCGATAATATCGGATGGAAATAGAAGGTGCTGCAGTTCCACAGTGTCTCTACGCGAGCCGCCACTGTTTTTGAGGTTACCAAAACCACATTCTTGTTACTTGCGTTGTATATTTTTTTTTTCAAGTCGATCTTTGACCCCTCGCTTCCTCGTTGTACCGCACAGATATACAGATATTCGTATTGACGTAATTCTGACACTTTACTCACTAATCTTCTTCTACTTAATTTCTACTCGGTTTCACGCACGGTTCGCTGGAACCTGAAAGCTCGGAGCTTTGCGAAGTATTACTTGAAGTTTACTGCAATGGTGGATGAGTAACCGAGGGCAACCAGGGTTATAGTGAGTGAGTACATGAGTTACTGGTGATACTAAGGGGATGACTCGCAAAGTTTTAGTTCACGAGTAGTTAGGGAAGAGTAGCGCTTTTTTACAAGTCACGTGCCGTATAAGCTGTACGTTGGACGAGGGAGAAAGAAAAAGGAGAAAAATGGGAAACGAGTGTCTCTAAGTGGTCCTGTAAGTAAGACATGTTAAATTGACTAATCGAAAGTACGAGTGTGTTTACTTTGCTGTTATTATTAACATGCAAAATGTACGCGGACTTGGGATAGAGTAGAATTAGTGGACGCTGAGTGCTTTTTAATACGAAAGAGCTTAATGTATGTACGTTGGGAGATGCGGGTTTTAAAGATTGCTTTTGTGAACGCGTCTTAAGGTATCGTTGTACGATTAACTCACGTTCACAAAATTCGGAAGGAAAAAACTCTGTCTTACATCAAAGCTTTTTAACGACAGTGGTATATGGGTTTTTGCTTGTTAATGCAATTTCAAGAAAAACAAAAAATAATGGCGGACTCTTGAATAAATGAATCAACCATCGTCGATTTATGTCATGATTGTATTATTGGCTGGTGCTTCGATTATGCATTTGAAAAAGAAAAAAAAAGCTCTTGTTCAAATCCCCCTATGTGCTTTAACGACATGACGTACTCTGCATATACATATATACATAAATATATAGGAATATATATATACGTAATTCGAACGAATTGAAATGTATTACGAACAGGGACGTCTATTTCCGCTTTTCGCGATTAATTGTAATAGAGTGCGCTTTGATGCGTCGGCGTTCGATACGAAATTAACGTAATTTTTGGAACGTAGCCAAAATCGTAGAGATTTAGTAAACGCTTGGTTTTAAAAACGATTTTCTCATTCTTAATCACAAAACGTCGCAAGCTTCATTATTATTAAGCTATTGGCGTAACTGATAATAAATAAGGGTGTCACTTTAAAATATATACTGAATTCGAAGACTTCCAATAGCTAGGTATGAGATGCTGGATACAGATAATACAGCCCAGAACCGTGCACAGGATCATCCTGTCTCTGACGTCATTAACAGGATATCCAAGACATGGCGTAAACGATAGGAACAAAAAGATTGATGTCCCTGCACATCTATCTCAAATAGAGTTGAGGAAGATTTGGATCTTTTCATACTCCTCCATTTTAAAGATCCTCAATCTGGCTGTTCCTGGGCTACTGAACTGAACAACTTGTTGCCTGTCGCCTCCCACTGCTGCAATAACACCAACACTTGTGAGCATTGACCCACCACGATGAACTCTCTCATGGTACCTACCCTACCTCCTCTCGTTGAAACTCTCTAATGCAGCTGATTCTAACTTCTCATTTGATGAAACAATAGAATTCTCTAACTTAATTATAGATCTAATTAGAGCCAACATTATGTAATCAGTCCTGCCAAGCGAGTGTAGGATATTTGCAGTCTCGATGTATATTGAAAAAAAGGAATGAAGTAGGTGACCATTGCCACGTAAATAAGCTGCTGGTAAATTGGGCGAATGGTCTAAGAACTCGTCACGAGGTCCCAGTCACCAGAAAATCTTGTTCCCTGATGACAACGCAAAATGCTGGTCTGGACTATCTAAATGTCAAGGACATAGACTGTCCTGTCGGACCAAGCGATATTGCAATTCGATTATACCTAGGTAAGGTCTAATGGAGGAGACCGCTAGAGGTGGAGGCTGATTTTGTTTCGATGGAAGATATTTAGGAGCCATCTCTATTTCCATCATCGACAAGCATCCCCTTGACCTGACCCACGAAAGAGTAGGGACGACTACCGTTAGATGCAAAAGATCCTTTTTCTGATGTAGGGACTCCTTAGGAAGACCAAAGAGGGCAGTCCTGTGGGAAATCTAGGGAAATTTATTTACAATAGAAATATTGAAGTTGCTTCGAACTGTTTACGTACTGCAAACCAAGTTCATACGTGATTTTCCGATAGAAAATTATAATCTACCGATATTGCATCCGGTGAGCAATAGAATTCATCATGCGTACCAAGGGAGTACCTTTTTGTATGTAGTTTCCTTGTCGACGTCATCTCAACCAGAAGTTCTTCAAGGGTGTGATACATGATTGTCTATATAGTTATTGTATATGCCTATAGGCATCTACCTACGGACTTATCTTCTTACCTGCTTGCTGGTAGACTCGGTACAAAATTACTCTCGAGATCGAGTCGATAATTAGATCGACTGGAAGTTCGAAACTCGACTAGAACGACGGTAGCCGAGGAACTCTGATAATCAGCATACACCGTCGAATTCACCAAGTTAAAGTCAATACCTCGTTACGCGCCGGGTAAAATCGATGGAGATTGCATTTGTTTTGAATGGCGCGCTGGGATGGAGGACTGGATTCAGCGAAAGAGTCGCAGAAGGAGTGAAATTGGTTAGAGAAGGAAAGAATGAGAAGAGTTCCCTCAGGATTGACAAGATATAGGAATTACCCTTGAAAGACCTTTTTCATACGAATAGGGATAGGTAGTAGATGTTTATTTTCTTCCTGATAGCGTGCTGAAGGTTTAGGTATATGTATACAGGTAACAGTCACCCTCAGGAATTGCCAAGAGACTGTCAAACTTCCTTGGAAGGATCAAGTATCAAAAAGTGTCTTCAGAGAATGCATCCCCGTAGTAGCCACAATGTATACTGGTATAATCGGTTACGTCATACTGGGGATTAATGGCGGCTATATATCCGTAGATAGGGTGATTAGACGATAGGGGAAAACTGCGGGGATCACGTAGCTCGTAATGTACTCGAATATTTACATAGGGCTGATTTTGACGAGCAAAGTATGTACAATTCCTGGTAACAGTACACCATTTATACAATGTGTATAATCTATGTAATCGCGCCTGGACCTCAGAGGGTAGTCAAGGATTCATATACAGAAATTGCAATAATTGAGTAAAAAATATTGAGTCCGGACAATCCTAGTAATTAACGGGTCAGTCATGCCCCGCGGCTATCCTCCCCCTCGTTTAACCCCTGAACAAATTTAATATTCATTAACGTCTCATCTGCATATCCAGCCGTCGCACGTACGTTACCAGGAAACTAAATAACTTTCTATACATATTCAGGTAACAGGATAAGTATCCATATAGCTTTTTCACGCGCTGGGTGACATTTAATTATTAAATCCACCCCAAGGCCAACCAGTCGCCCAGTTATATTCAATCAGTCAGTCAATAAGTCAACCAGCAAACAATCCACGCTATTTAGATCCACCGGAAAACTCGGCTCAATTCAATTAAATCGCATTAAAATTCCTCCCTCTTTCATTCTCTGATTGTAAACGCTCATTCAATTGTAAAGCTGCTACTCTGAAATCTTCCCTTAATATTTCCCGTACTGCATTCCCACTGATTCCCACGACACGGATATTCGTGGTTTGTTAGGATATTTTTATTCTTTTCGTCAACAGTCTATCGTCCCCACGTGGCAATGACAGCGCAATCGTTTCATCTGACAGTTCACTTCAGCAAATAATCAAGGACTATCTGTAATCTCGTTGGTTTAAGAAAGGCTAGTAATACGGTTTTAGGTTATAACCAACGTTCCGAGGACATTCATTATTTTTATCAGCGATTCATCAGGAATCACGTCTACTAGGATCCCGTCCAGGCTCAATTGTTATTCAAGATGGCGACACTCGGAGTAAACAAATTTATCAAGCTCTTTTGCTGCTACTGAAAAAACCTGGCCCCTCCCTCTGTTTTTACTTAATTAAAAGAAACGAGGCCAATTCTTGAATTGTTCTTTTCGTCCCTTTACGTAATTTATATTTTAATTTCTTTTTGCCCACCTCACTTAGCCGTCTCACATCTACACGAATTACTTAGAATTTTTTAATTTTCAAAAAATTCATTCAGGCGAATATTCGTTTATTCGTTAATACTTGTGTTTCCACGTTTCCACGTTACAGACGATGAACACTTGATCTAAGCGACCTGTTATATTCTTTTGGCATATATAGATATACAATCTACATATATATTACAGTATCCTTGAGCAACTGCTTATAGCATACGGTAGCAGGTAGGTTGGTAAAGCTCTAAAGATTCTCGCGGAGAGAATTTATCGCAAGTCTAGTGTCGATTTATTACTAGAAAACTTTGAACTAACCGAATCCTGCACTTTTCCGCTTCGCTATATTAAATATTATAGACGTGGTTACCTCGTAGCAGTACAGTATATAAAATGCTCGCGTACTTGAATGAGAATATTGCATAGCTACTCGTAGCATATTTTCAACGGAAATAACCAAGGAGCCTTATGGTCTCAGAAGGAATCTTAGAATCTTTGTGCATTGCTACAGGATTTTTCGAGCTTCGATACAGAAGTATCGTAAACATCTTCTGTTGCATCATAGATTATTACCTTTGACTCCACTAAAAAAAAAATATAATTTTATTCATTATGCAGGTCGTCGTACCAAAAAGAGCAGCTTTACTCCTGGACAGACTGATGGTCGCCCTGCAAAAAGCCGTGGACGATCAAGGACTCGGAGGCGGAGAAGATGCCAGATCATTAACCAGATCAGCACCACGTCATCCGGTAGCCAGCTCCCAAATCGTACCAGCCGCTGACGAACAAACGGTACGAATTTCAATTACTGGTTAATGAAAAGACAGTTACGTTAAATGAAGATAAGGTCAATTAATTTTATAATGAGATCCAATCATTTCTAATTTTAAACCTAGTTTCCATGACAGGGGCCTCCGAGGGTCAGTGGCCACATTGAAATTATGTATTTCAGCTATGCCATGCATACCAGGGTTAATCCAAGTGAAGCGACGCTTCACGTTGATACTTTTGATATATGTATGCGTCTCTCTCTTACCGATATAAATCCCGATGGGTCTGTCTCTCTCGTACTCACGCTCTTTACAGAGATTTGACAAAATTTAATATCTATCAGGCCTTTGTACTCATATATTTTTTAAAATAATTTCTTTAATTTAATACGATTTATACTTGATACATCCATTGATCGATTACAGATGGATCTTCAACGCCGTGGACAAGCCAAAGGTCGCGTCTATTGGCGCTGCTACTTCAATGCCGTAACATGTTTCAAGAGGAAGTGATGAAACCGACCACGAGAATTCATTTCCCATATCGTTTCATCTACTTGATTCAATGTAATTCGACGAATCTTCCAATACTTATAGGCCTCTCGGGCAGGAGGTCGAGTCGCTATTGTTAAACCCAGGCAGAATTTGAGTAACAGCCAACACCAGAAAACACCAATAGATACAGCAAGGACGCCTATATAGTAATACGATGCGTGGAATTTATCAAAGCTTATACCAAAGTTTTTTGATTTTTGTATATCTCTTTCATTTACACCGTTAATCAAAATTCTCAAGATTAAATTTTCTGGTTAAAGCACATACCTCTTCTTTTTCACAGAAACTTTGCGCTCTCCTGCCCTTATGATAACATATACCGGACCCGTAGACTTTAAGTAAAAGAGCAAAGGTCAACCAGCGCCATATCGTACCTACACGTATCTTATTTAAAAAAAAAAAAAACGGAAAAGCCATAAGCGCTTGGATTAAGCTGGATACGTTCAGCGACCTCGAGAGGTCGATCTTATTTATGCCTAGTACACTTCGACAGACTGGGTCCAACTCTGACCTCGACGTGTCGAGCTCTAGTTTTATGTTGAGACTGAAAATGGATTTACCGACAGACCGATAAGATCCAACACGATGTGCAAAAGTGATTCGTGTTGATCTCAAACAAGCCTAAATTTCTTGAGGGTTCAAAGGTTATTCTTTCATACCACTCGGAAGTACCTAATTAAATATTTAAGTGTACCTAGTTCGAAAGTGAGTCGCAGGTGTATGTACCATTTATTGTCAAGGAAGCCAAACTTTTTTTAAGTAGAATGTTATCCGCTTACTGTACACCCAACCTGGTGAGTTAATTATATTAAATTGCTTATGTTCTTATATAAAATAAATGAGATACAGGAAGTAACTGATATCGTTATATATACATATATGTATATATACCACGAGCAAAGTAATTTCTTGAAAATGTTTTGATTCCCTTAACCTAAAATCCATAATGCCGGCTTGTACATTATATTGTAACCCCGACGAACTCTTGTTATTTCACATTTATCAGGAAGTATACGTTGGGAAGGGAACCAATTTTTTAAACTGATACGCAAGCTCTTTAAACGGTATTTAATCGCTTTGCGATAGTCATGTTCGATAAGGTGTCTCGTTAATGTCTCAAATAGCTCAAAATATCCACATGTTATGTAATCATATCTTGGAAAGAGTCCGCCGAGTCGTTGCATAACGTCGAGGTAATAAATATTTTCCGTAAACATTGGTAGCCTCTTGCCTTTGCCGTATTTAACCCTTTAGTGCTCGAACGCTACAGTTCGGCATGAAGGGTCTCACAGGGAGATATACTCAATGGGATTTCGTCTTTTCCACCATGAAAATTAAGTGAAGCGAATAACTTCGATCGGTGGTTCTCTCCTGAATAAAATTATACATCATGAAAGTCCTTAATAAGCAAAAAGTGTATTCATTATGAAGCAAGGGGTTCGTCCTTCGTCCTTTCGCATGAAGTTGCAATATAATTTATATCGCAAAATAGCGTTGGCGGTACGGTTAGGACTCTGATACCTTCCTTCTGTAGTTATGCCTCAAGGATAATCTATTACAAATATCGGACTTCTGTTACATGAATTATATAATTCCAATAAGGATCCCAATATATAAATATTACTTTCAATATTCGTAATTGTTTCCAGCGGTTGCATATTACCTGTTTAGAATTTGACAGTGCTAACATTGTATTCAAATACCATTCAGACTTCCCGCACAGCGTAAATGTTTGTGGGTCATTTACAGGATATCTGTACGACCATAGGACACGCAAGGGTCGTCAATTCTTGTGTGGGTGCTTTATGCTAATATCAAGAACATCTATCAGAACTTTATCCTTACAATTGACAAAGGTATGCTATATTATTAGAGACATTTACTGATTTACATAAGATTTTTTTTTTTCATTTCAGGAACTGTACGTTCATTTTGAATCGTCATATTTTGTATAATTATACTGTATCTGTAGAACAATGTAAATTCGAAATGAATTTGTTTGATGTCGAAAAAATTTGGAGAACATTGTGCAACTGACTAAAAAAAATATTAGCTTACTTGAATAAATGCTATATACTTATGACTGCACTGCAGCTGTTGCAATAATCTGTTTATGTAAGCTGCATAGTACCTGGTATGTTTAATGTTCAAGGATGTTCTCTGTGATTCGATGCATTTTGCTCGCTACGGATATATTGCTAATATGGGTAGCTAGACATTAAATGAATTTCACAAGCTTGACAGCTACGACTTATCCCACTGTTAATCCGTTTGAAAGCAATTTCAAAGAATCTTAATCAGATTTTTATTCGTAAAATTAGTCTCCTTCTTCTTGACGTAGGTTTGAAATTGAAGTTTTAAGTCCTGCGACGGGTTCCGTGAGTGATGAAAGTCATCAATACACTGAGGAACATCATCAGGAGATAGATCTTCCTCTTTAGCTATGCCTGATAGGGAATTCAAATACTGTAGTGATTTTTGGAGATAGCAAAAGCAGATTTAAAAAACCTTCTCTTCTTATTTCAGACTCTGACAAGAAGTACAATATGTATTTGGTTCTGTTACCTCCTTTTTATTTCTTATTATCGTTACTATAATATGGAGCCTGTATATTTCAATTTGGAATGATGAGTTTACCAGAGTTAATTTTTTACGAGGCTTGACGTTTTCTTAAATTCTTTTAAGCGGAGCCCATATGGAGCTTATAAAATATATGACGCACCTGGTTTTCCTTCTTGTGGAGATACTGATACATTCATTCGTCGGTACGAGAAGGAAGAGAAATAGATGAATTTTTTTATAAGTGACTGATATATACGGTGCAACTTTTTTTTTTGCAAACACGGAAAATACGTATCCAAGTGGCTCACGACAACGACTGGATAGAGCCCTGAAAAGAAATTTCAAATTTTTGGCATATTATAATATGATGCCTTTAAAATGTACAGTCATGACTTCTTTTCCGATGTAGTGCAGTTAACAATAGTACATAAATTTTTATCTATCGATTCAAATCCATTATTGATTTGATTAATAACAGATACACAAATGAAAACTGTAACTGACTGAATACTAAGAATTTATTAAAATGAACTCTCAATCAATAAACCATTGACGCAACGTCAGAGTGCGGGTAACAGAAATTTTGTCAGACTCCTTAATGCCGCCCATTTGAACCCGTAGTTTAGGTTACGACGTACCCGCATGTCTTTGTTTTAATCGCTTGTATGATAAATTTCCTTGAGCTCTTTCATGTTTCGCCTTACTGACCCAATTCTTCAATTGACGCGCCGCCATCCTGCAAATCGAGTTATCACGTTGCAGTTTCATGAGACGGTATATCATTCGTCGTTAACACTGAACGTCAAACGTCAAATGTCAAAAGTCGATTGTTGGATATGAATGAGCGACTGGAACGTTCTCGAAATGCGCTTGATCAGTAAAAGAATCAAATCGAAGGAATCGATAGTGCCGAATATTACAAAGGTTGCTTTCTGATTGGCTGCTCTTATCGTTCTAGTAAATGAGCAGAACGATTGTCAAGACTGCACCGGCTCTAAGTGCAGATATCTCATCAAGTGGAAAGTGCATAAAGGACGCTCGTTGTTTTTCTTCATTTTCAGAGGCAAAGAAATTCTCTTCCAGACAAAAGGCTGATTTGTAATCAGCAAGGATGGTGGGTGGGCACACTGGCAGATTTTGCATTGGGAAACATCGAGGAGTTCGAATGAGAGAATTTATGAGAATAAAAAAAGAGAGGTACGTTTATCGAGGAAAAAAGTGACGTTTGTTACTAGCTCTTTCGCAGAGGCTTCATATATTCTTTAATTTCATCGATTATCAAATGCGTCTGACATTCGGACACTGTAGTCGAATACCGATTATACTATAACGCTAGTCTAACTTAGTTGATTATTTATTAAGTTATAGATAAATTAATTATACAATGATTGCAATACTGTTGTAGGCTAGATTATTCCGTTAGGTCTAGTTGCGGGGGACATTACTAATTATGTCATTTCCGGAAACACGAAACGGGATTAAAGTAACATTTATAATAATTGAGCTGATCTCGTTTAACCATCAGTTCACTGTTTGTACTTGTCAGGTCATTCCAGTTTGAAGGATCTGCAAGGTAGTTTTCCTTGAACATTGTTGTCCTGCGAAGATGTGATAAAGTCTCTAGAAACTTGAGAACATCTTGAGATGATTGATTCATGATCCTGTTGCGGGTAGCCGAATAATTCCGGTTGAACTTCAATGAATCTTCGTGCTGGAAAGAAGTATCCTCTTTAGATATTTTAATGCAACCCAAGAAAATGCGAGGGAGAATCGAAGGGACTTTTTGAGATATTGCGCAATTCAGACAAGTCGGACAGGCAGCTAAAAAGAACCACCTGATATCGTGTGTCAAAAAATGCTTAGTAATACAATGTTACAGAGTGTTAGCAATATAACATCGGGACGCCTGAAAGAAGAATACAGGAGTTCATTATAAGTAAGACGCAATATTCGCGCAAAATTATATCATAAAATTGCTCGTTACTTATATTACGTAATTGTTTAAGACCTTGTTTATTTTATCAGTTTACATTTTCAATGAATTTTGCGATAAAAAATATTTCAGGAACAGAGCCAGGACATCAAAAGTGCAGCTATAACAAAATTCTGTAGGCAGTGTGGTTACTTGTCAAATAATTTCTTACATTTCTTGTCTTGTTAATTAAACGCGTGCTATTTTGATAAGAAGATACGAGAAATTTTACTACCGCACAGGAAATACTACTTTATGTATATTATACATCACCTCATATTAATTATTTTGTCTTTTATGGAATTCCGATATTCAGCAAGTTGTCTCCAATTAAGTTTGGAAGTAACGCAGTAAATATGCGCGCGCAAGTATGTAAAATTGTTATCAAGTGTCTAGTGTCACGTATGATAAACGCACAATATGGAATAATTTATACGTAAGACGAGAGGAAAATTCTCAACCTTTATTTCCGTTTCCGAAGTACGAAATATGTCATTAAGTGGCTTTCACTTTCTATAAATGATTCGCATTATTCAAATAGCGGCACGAGTTACGGGAAAAAATATTTCAAGGTAACCCTAAAAAATTTTACCTGATTCTGATCCTGATAGGTTTCACAGAGGACGCTATTCGTTATCAGGAAGCCGAAAATGGTACTGCTAATAATCAGTCTCATCTTTAGGAATGCTGGAATATCACGATTGAGGAATCGACTGACTGTTTGCAGGTTATGCGAATTGGCTCCTCTTTATACTTGCCGCTTCTCGCCAATTTATTGCGAGTATAATCCTGCCACCTGGACAGGGATTGACTCCCACTTCTCGGACCCCTATCGCGATGACGACAATGAGGCCAAAAGTTTATGACGACAGTAACGGTGACAAAAATCAGCAGGTACTTAAAAAGACTACTTACTGTCTGTGAACATAGAGTGTCAAAATTATCGTGCTTTTAAATCCAATATTTAATGTGCTACTAGCTTAGCAGATTCCATGGATTTTTATTATCTATTTCTTGCTGATTCTCTGCCCAGCTGATTATCTATCCAAATGTTCTCACAATTAACTTGGTTCATATAAGCTTTGCCGATATCTCATATAAACATTCATCAATTTTTGACAGATGCCATTAATACGCTAAGCGATATGTCGGTCATCGGTGACCGACAGTAAACTTTCCGTTCATGCCGCGTCGGTCATCGATAACCGACGCTCGGTTTGGCAGTATAGCCTGGAGTGAACGGAGAATGGGACACAACATTACACGAGCACATTCTGCACTAAGTAAACCATGTAGAATTATTCCTTACAGAGCTGTGAGTCCTACCCATAAATGGAACAGTCCACAATGACATGTTCGTTCTACCGCTTTTAAATCTTCCGGAGCCCTAAAGTGCGTTCGAGAATGAGCCAAGAGCGCTGAGAGTATCGTTGTGTTTTGATCAAATGCATTCAATAAACAATCAGCTCGGTGCTTAACGTGTTAAACGACATATTAATAGGTTATTAATGTAAGACCACATTAGTATTGAGTATAAATAAATATTTATTACGACCATTAATTTTCTATTAGCATATTGCCTTTCTTTTGAAACGATATTGGCTCGAATTAATCAATCGGATTCATTATTTATTGGTAATACGGAAGTTAAAACTATATTGTAGATTCAAAGATGTATATATAATACTATATTACAAATAAATGTTATTATCTATATTGACGGTGTCGTATTCCTTCTTGCCGGCACCTTTGACAAATTTTACGAATAAGCAGATGATACTAGATTCGCCGTATAAATCTATAGGTCTCACGGAGCTCACGAATATATCTTGCGTAGTATTACTATACGAGGTTATCAGCTCAAACCGCCCAAACGCACGACCTGAATATATTTATGGTTTTACCACCTCAGTGAAGTTAGCCGGACAACTTTAACTTTTTAACTTTTTATCATACCTAATCGATTTATGATCGTTTGCTGGTCATTGGTGTTCTAATTAAAGCATTTGGTGGTCAGTCATTCTTTTATAAGCAAATAATCGAAATTTGACCGTGAAGTTAGCCGAAAAATATTTTTTTAAACTTATTTCGTTGAAAAAAAAAATATTTTTCGGTTAACTTCACGGTCAAAATTTGATTCTTTGATTATAAAAGAATGACTGAACACCAAATGTTTTAATTAGGCTACCAATCATCGACCAGCGTTTCTGCTTCGAATGGGACCTTGCCGAGTAAGATCGGTTTAGAATTATAAGTTTTGTCATGAAAAATGTGTTTCGATACGATACCCCTGTATCCATTTCTCAGCCGATCACAGCATTTGGTGCTCGCCGTGCAGCGGAGGTATGATTATTGATACCTCGTGCATTAATTGATGGCCACCAAATGTTTTAATTAGACTGCTAATCATCGGCTAGCGTTCTTGCATTGATTAATTCTTTCGAAAGGACAATCTGTTCAGAAATATCTGTTTTATCGACCGTAAATGTGTCTTCATACACCCATATCCAGTCCAGCTAGACTGCATCGTTTTTTAAATTTTGTACGAAAACTAACGACCACCAAACGTTTTAATTATGATATTCGTTATCACCAAACGATTACGCATCGATTGAGCACATGAAAAACTTAATTCGTTAAAAAAAAATATTTTTCGGCTAACTTCACTATAGGTGTATTCGAAAATAAGGCGAGAGCGCTGAGAACATGTTGTGTCTCGATCAAATGCATGTAATAAATAGAGAGGCAATGATGCACTCTCTGCTTGCGGCTCATTTTCGAACATATCTGTAAGGCTCCGGAGCACGTTAAACACTTGCACGAGCGGACCTATTGGCGATCTCGCTACTCATCTGTGGCAATACACAAGAAACAAAATTCATAATAAAGTTACTTCAGGGTGATCAAGGGTGACACACGTGGTTTTCGAGATTGAACCACGTGAGAATCGCAATGTGTTATTACCAATGTTAAATAGTTTATTTTTACATGAATTATACATAAACCGGAGAAAATGTCCCGATTAATCGTCAAGAATTTGCCAAAAAGTGTATGTAATAATAAATTTACGCATCGACAAATTACGTGTTTTTAATTCTGCACCATCCTACTTGTATAATCTGATGTATTTCTCTAGGTTACAGAAGCTAGGTTGAAAGAATTATTCAGTCAAAAAGGAATTGTTACAGATGTACAGTTAAAGTATACAAAGGATGGCAAATTTCGGCGTTTTTGTTTTATTGGGTTTAAGACAGAAGAACAGGCACAAGCTGCCTTAAATTACTTCGATAAGACATGCATCGATACTTCAAGAATATCAGTGGATACGTGTGCCAGCCTAGGTAATATTTAGTTTGTATTTGGCTTTTATTTATGCAACTGCATACAAGTGGTATGCATGTTGAACTCAAAGTCATGGACATAAATTTGTCACAACATTTGGTAGGTGATGCTTCAAAACCAAAATCTTGGAGCAAGTATGCTTCTGATAGTACAACTCACAAGCTTTCTCATGAAAAGGAAGTACCGAGCAGCGAAATACAGGAGCATGAAAAAAAGACAAAGTCTAAGAAAAAGAAAGAAGTTGGTAATGAAGTTATAGATGCTTTAGAAAAGGTATATGCATTATGAAAATTCTGTAAATATATTTAAAATATTTAGATACATCGACATGTCATAGTTAAGTACATACTTATCTAGTTTACTTAAAGCACAAGGATGATCCACTCTTTACCGAATTCTTGGAAAGCCATGCCGCAGGAGCAGCTAAGCAGGTTTGGAGCAACAATACTATAGCAAGTATTAAGGATTTTGGAAATATTGAAGAGGAAATCAATGAAAATGAAAAGGGTAGTGAAGATGAGGATGACAGCTCTGCGAAACAAGATAACGAAAAGAAAAGTGATGTGAAGGTTGCAGTGCAAAAAGTTTCAGATCTTGAGGTTCATATTTCCCAAATTTTTATTTTCAATTTTAGTTCTTAATACATCAACACAAATAAATACATTCTATTTGTATTAACGTATAGTACATGAAGTCGCTGAAAAAGGAATCTCAATCAGCTAAGGATACTGAAGGCACTGCAAGTGTGCATGGTCCTCGCGAGTTTTTTACAGTAAAAGTAACAGGACTTGGATATAATCAAAAAAAGAAAGATATTAAACAATTTTTTCATTCATTAAAACCAAAATCTATACGAGTGCCGCGAAAAATCAAAGGAATCGCATTCGTCGGTTTTGAAACCGAAAAACAAATGAAACAGGCATTAAATAAACATAAAAGTTTTCTAGGTGAATAGAATATTTTTGAAGCAATATGGTACATTAGATTTACACAAATACTGATTAACACGTTTATTTACAACAGCTGGAAAACGTTTATTCGTAACGAAATACGAAAAGAAGGAAAATCCACAAAATGCAGCAATGCCAGAAAAGAAAATCCGTAATCATAAGTGGAAGCAACAAGAAGAAGCCCTTGAGAAAGAAGAAAGTATAGCTGAATCCGGAAAGATGTTTATTAGGAATTTAGCATATACAACAACTGAGCAGGATATAAGAGCATTATTTGAGAAATACGGTAATATTTACTACTTTAAATCTAATCAAACTTCTATCTAATATACCTGAGTATTCGGATATCCGGTACATACAATTACTCTATGCAACATATGGATTAGGTCCACTGTCGGAAGTGAATTTACCAATAGACAAGGTGACAAGAAAGCCAAAGGGTTTTGGTACTGTAACTTTTCTAATGCCTGAACACGCAGTAAAAGCCTATTCAGAATTGGATGGCTCAATTGTAAATGGAAGAATGCTTCATATACTGCGGGGGAAAGGAAAAGACACAAATGGGGAGTTGGCTGATCAAGGTACGTTAAGTGTCCATAAACTACGCTACTCAATAATTACAAATAAACTTTGTATGTAATTTATTACAGAACATTTTTCCTACAAGGAAAAAAATGAATTGCAAAAGAAAGCAACAGCAGGCTCGTCACACAATTGGAATACACTTTTTCTGGGACAAAATGCAGTAGCAGAGACTATAGCGACAACGTACAACACAACAAAAGAAAAGGTAGCATTAAAATATTAGAGCTAGTTACGAAACGATATAATAACTGCTTTCCCGGCATTCCAGGTACTAGAAGACAGTGGTAATGGTACGAGCGTGGCAGTAAGACTTGCACTAGGAGAAACGCAGTTGGTTCAAGATGCAAGAAAATTTCTGGAAGAGAATGGTGTCCGTTTGGATGCATTCAATAGGGTAAAAAAAGTCGATTCGCAAGATTCTTGGTAATTGCAATTATTGTGCGACAATTACTTCAGATTTTTTTATTTATCTTTCACGCAATAGCCAGCTGAAAAACGTTCTGGTACTGTGATACTTGCGAAGAACTTACCCGCGCAGACTAATACGCGTGAGATTCGAGAAATTTTCACTCGACACGGTGAACTCGGACGTGTCGTAATGCCTCCTTCGGGAATAACTGCGCTTGTTGAGTTCCTCGAGCCGTCTGAAGCGCGAAAGGCTTTCTCAAAATTAGCTTATACGAAGTTCAAACATCTACCTCTGTACCTGGAATGGGCGCCAGATAATACTTTCACAACAGCCCCAAGCGAATCTAATAGAAACATGACAAACGCAGGCAACTCTAAGGTATCACAGGTCAAACCAGTTCACACTGTAAAAGAAAATCCTGACGAGAGTTTTAAAAAGAAAGAACAATCTGAAGTACACACAAATATTCGACAAGAAGTGGAGGACGAGGATGAGGAGGAGGACCAGCCAGAACCGGATACAACATTATTCGTAAAAAATTTAAATTTCTGCACAACCGAATCATCATTGAAGGAAGTAAGTGATTTAACTGATGGTCTTTATTCTGTTCTAATATTCTGCTTTATTAATGATTTATAGTATTTCTCAAAATGCGGCAAACTGCACTACGTCACAGTCGCAACAAAGAAAGATCCTGATAATCCAGGTCAAAAGTTATCAATGGGATATGGTTTTGTGAGATATAAAACAAAAATGGACGCAGATCGTGCTCTGAAAGAACTTCAAATGACATCATTGGATGGAAAGACATTGGAACTCAAACGATCCGAAAGAACACTTCAAACGGACGTAGTGACTGCGAAGAAATCAGCCAAAATAACAGCGCAAACAGGAACGAAAATTCTTGTGCGAAACATACCATTCCAAGCGCATGCCAATGAGCTGGAAGAGCTGTTCAAGTATGCATCGCCTATACGTTTATAACGTGAACTTTTGCATGACCAATGCCAAGTGCATTCGCCATTTTTTGGTTTAAACATGTTTTCAGGGCGTTTGGTGAGATCAAGGCAGTCCGGTTACCGAAAAAACTGGTGGGAGTAGAAAAACACAGAGGATTTGCTTTTGTGGAGTATTACACAAAGAGCGATGCCAAGGTAAGAGCAAAAAAAAATGAATTTCTCAATAAGGTTACAGATCGCGTCATCATTTTGTGATAATAAAATTCATATAATTTCTGTTAATTATAGAGAGCATTCAAGGCACTTTGCCAAAGTACCCACTTGTACGGACGCCGATTGGTATTGGAATGGGCCCAAGCGGAGGAGGGTGTGGATGAGATTAGAAAGCGAACCGCGAAACATTTTCACCAAGGTATTTAAACACTCCTATGTATATAGAGAGGGTCAATAATTGCTTGAGAAAAATAGGAAGTTGTTAGCTGTAATTTACGCATTTCTTAACGATACTCTGGCACCGTATTACAGAGAGACCGGACAACAGAAGTAAAAAGGCTATGTTGGATCCAGAATCTGTGGGCCTGGATGCAGAATAAAGACAACAGATTACTAAGCTATTATCGTTCCGAGTTTAGAAACTCACCTACCTACGTGATTAGGATGTCTCCCCGAAAAAAATGTATCTACACATAAAAGAAGTATCGCGAGATTCGCACATTTAGATATGCTGAAGTATACAAAGAGGAAACCTGATTAGAATGAAGATGATTCCACGAGTATTCTCCCTACCACTACTACTGAAAGTGCCCATTTGACCAGAGAGAATACCGTGATATTTATTCTCTGAAATTTACATGCGAATAAAAGTTCCTCTTTCGGCGAAATCGAACGGTGTTACTCTCTAACGTCCTACACCTAGCGTACCAATGACATTCGTTCGAATTCGTCACGTTGCATCGGAACGCCGTTCCGACTTCCTGTCACGTTCATGACTTTTCCCACCTGTTACTTTTTTCGAAAATCCAAACGATAATACAATGTATCTAGGGCTCACAGCAATTTCATGTACAACTGACAATTGCTCAGATAAATTTAAACTAGATCTAAGAAAGTGTCAAAAGTCACGGTACCCTTTTATTCTCAATGACACGTTTAAGGTCACAAGGCTAAAGAACCTAAAGAATTCTGAACTGCATTCCATGTTTAGGACAGGTGATTCCAGATCTATATATGTATTTACATGCTCAGACGATACTTTGAACAGATCCAAGAGAGTGTCAGTGCCTGTGGTGGCGTCCATGGAGCAAATGTCTTCCTTTCACCTTCCCCAGCAGAAACTACCACGGGACCATCACACTCAAAGGAATGGAACTGTCTGACTGGTTCGTTCTCCTTGGTGGGATTGTGGAGGTGGCCATACCGACCCATGAAAGTAACAGTGCCATGGAATAGCTTGCACACGGACCAGGTTGCAGTTGCCACGGATTCCTCGACGTAGTGACCGACGTGTTCCAGAGCCCGCGATCCGGTTAATATATAAGATCCGTTCCCCATCATTGACTAGAATAACAGACAATAGAACATTGATATCGTGCGTGCATGCTTGAATGCATGAAAAGGAATAAGGGTGACTGAGTGATCGTGGTCGTGATTGCTATGTGTTCTTCTTGAATTAATTAGGCATTTTCGTAACACTCCTGATTACGCAGTGTCTCGAGAGTCGTAACCAAAGCAACTCTTCAGAATGGACTGGGTAAGTTCCTGAGCGTTACAATCCTTTAATTGATCATCATCCACGGGGATCACTTAGTTGCTTGGTAAATGTATCAAAGCGTGAAGAAAGAGCTTAAAGATTTAAGAGAGAAAGTAAAGGTTTTCTTTGGCGAATAGCGCCTTAGCTCGAGGTCGACGAGAGATCGGAGATCGATGATCGGATAGAAAACAAGTAATAGGTTGATACTCTTGCAAAATAATCAAACCTCATTATAATTCCCGTCCGGTTCCTGCGATCCGATAGAATCCAAATAAAGGACCTTGATACCTCAAACCTGAAATATCCTTATACCTGAAGACTATAGCATCGAGTCGCACCGTCATCGGGATGGAACGTGAAGGAGAAAAAAAGTAAAAGGACAAGTTTGGTATTTTAAGAAAGTCATCGAAAGATTGGGGGAAAAATAAAAATACCTAACATGAAGACAGTCGGTGTCAGACAACCTTCAGTCAGGTTTTCCTCGAGGGTGCGTCATCCTGATTCCACCATTGAATCGACCTTTCCACGGATAACAGGATAACCCTGCACCTGGTCGATTCCCTCTAGGACAAATAAGAAAATCATCCCGAGGTCAAAGTATACTTTCTCAGGAAACGATTCATCGATCACGATCTACGACTGTTCCACCGGCTGATCATGAGGGAACATCTAGTTGTTCTAGCATTACTGATCTTGTTATATCGAAATCACTAATTCCTATACGTCCTTGCCCTTGTTCTGGTCACGGAACAATAATCAGAGCACATGTAGTACCATGCTGTAATAGTGATCATCTTCAAGAAAATCGTTCACCAGGACTAATTGTACGAGTAATTCGTATCGACACAGAAGTAGACGCCGATCGACAGCGTCCGGCCCCGCCGGCAAATTCCTTAGAAAGTAAAAGTGACCAACGCCCGGCACACTTGTCCCCGCGCAAAACCAAACGATTTATCTTTTTATCTGGGATACCAGTTTTCACATGGCTCGATGAGCAAACCGGGATTTTATGAGGATATCCGAAAGTCTGCATCATATGTAATATATTATATAGGCCAATTAATAAATTCTCAATCATGCTTGGCTACCAAGTGTAGTGAGATCATGTAGGAAGGCTGTCAGTCAGTAGTTACACAGTGCCAGAATAGATTGGATTTAATATAAAGTAAAATAAAGCGACCTGACGAGCCATGGCCTAGAGACCAACTCCAACACTCTGAGCGTCCTTGGAGTCGTAAATTTTTATAAGTCATTCATTTTAAATTTCTTGACGCATTTACCGGAATTTCCACTACTGGCGAAAGGTTAGAAGAAGCTCATCGACACCAAAAAATAAAATGCCTACGTATCCTAAAGTCAAGATTTAGCCTACACAATACGTCGGTATCATATACTGAAATATGAGATGCTGAAAGAGCTTTATGATTCTGTGTCTCTAGAGAATTGTAAAAGGTCTTATGAGTGAGAAGGCCACGACGGATTCCAATGTTCTAATGGGATCTCGAGATGGCTTTTAGCGCTGCTAAAAGTCATCTTGTCTACAGCAAAATCAGACGAAAATGTCACTTTCGATAGACAACCGTTAAATACGTTTTTTATGAGAACTTACGACAGAGACTGATTTAATCATTCTAGAAATAAAATACAGACTAACAATAAGAACGTAATCTGCAAACTATCTATTGAGATTAGCACGAATCCGGGTCACGGATTGCTACTACTAAATTGAAAATCAATGCCTAACCAAACGGATCCGCGATTCGACATTTGCATGCGAGCCAATGTAAATCGACTTTCGCTGTCTTGTACTCGCACCAGCCAACATCCACTGAGTCGCTCAATAGGCTCCAGAGATTGACTGCCAATGTCGATGCATAAAATAAATTGTCACTCGATGACCCGCAAGTGCTAATAGAACTGACAGTTTCTTGATAGCCAAGGTACTTAGCGAATGTAAACGCGAGTGTCATGCTAGTCGCTATATGTTAATATATATATATATATATATGCACACGCACACGCACACACACACACGCGCGCGCGCCTATAGTATACTTAGACCGAACCAGTGTCCAAGTGGAACTCGTATGAAAGCTCGTAACGTAACATAATACTGGAGAGTAGTTAGTCATGAAAAAAAGAAGAACCTTCATTAGTTATACCAAGAGGAATTTACTACATAAGACTAAACTATCGTATACATAGAGGAAAAACCAATATTGCTGCCAAAAAGTTAAAAGACTCGAGAAAGTGACTTCACAGCGGACCGAGAGACGTTCCTGTGCTTTCTCCTTTATACACATTGCGTAACGAGGAGTGGCTGTGTGTCACGGTTCTGGCTAGTACATAAGTATACGGAACACACGTGCGATCACCCTAATGTAACTATCCATCGCGAGACAAGCGTGTCACGCTTTAAGGCCTATTACAAGTGTGTCTATGCGCCGCTGCCGTCGCGACGCTGTTACGTAGTTGAGATCTTATTGATCGTGAAAGGCGAGCACCAAGCGCGACATGCCCTCCTTTAATTCCATCGCTGCTGTAGCATTCCTCAGCCTCGTCCTTCTCCACCTCTCTCTTACGAAACCTTCTTTTTTTTTATATGCTATATTCGCTTCCTACGGACGTCCGAGTGCATGGCAAAAAACACCCCTCGCGAACACCGTGACGGTTGGGCATCGTGGGAAGCGGTTCCTTGACCTGCCAACGGCGCCACGTCGCTTTTCTCTTGGAATTATTACACAACTTGCAATTGTGTGTACAGGTGTAAGAGCGCAATAGCCTGCACGCCTCCACAGGGCACTTCCTTAGCGGGATTCTTAGGCTTTAACGTTATGCACTTCGTTTATACGTTTCATACGTGAACGTAATCACTCGCTATGCGTAACGGGACTTTAAAAGCGGCGCGTACGCGCACCACGGACTTCCGGTTTAAGGCTGTCCGCGGGTAAATTATTCTTGACAGAAATCGTTAATGGAACGAATGATTTCTTTTGATTTACAGAAGGTGCGAGCCGCCAGGCAATTTCTATGGCTCAGTATTATACTACTGGCAATTCGATATGGTAAGTACATCAGACTATTCGCACCAGCTGATCTTAAAGCGAGTAAAATTAAGCGGCGTTTTTTTAATGGATGATTTCACGAGGATAATCGATCCTTCGACGACGGGTACTCGTCGATTGCTCTCAGAAATGGTTCAGTAATGTGCTAAGCAACGCTCTTTTTTTCTCTCTCTCTCTCTCTCTCTCTCCTTACGAGCATTCGAGAAGAGCTTTCTTTTATTGGTGCAATCACTCGTGAAAGCCTGTCAAATTTTATTCCAATAATTGGAAATCGCAATACGTCTGATGAAAAGTATCGCTAAAAGTTACTTTGACGCAAGTTAATAGACGCACTTATGGGCGGTCAAAGTAGCGTGAAATCGTAACACGTGAAAATGTTTATCGTCGCGGTGAAAGCCATGCCCGATTCTATATAAGAGACGTAGGCTCGTGTCGTACAACTCATAAAAAATGGCTTGCCAATTGAATTAAATACCAGGAGGCCAATCACAATGAGCAAAAGCCAATGGTCCTCATTATACATTACATTATACGTAGATGAGCAAATCTTGAGGATACGTGCGGATACGTATGTAGGATGTTACCTAGTCATCGCAGACACTACTTGTCTGTCATGAACGCGAAAGTTTTCATACTACTCGATGGCACATTGCAATTTCTCCCCGGCTGCTAGTTTCACCCGGCCATATACATGAATATATCGTGGCACCTGCCTCCTGGCTACGACGTCTTCTTGACTCCTGGTGTACATTTCAGGCGCTGCTGAACAACGAATCGTATGCTACTACACCAACTGGTCGGTCTATCGACCTGGGACAGCCAAATTCTCGCCGCAGAACATCAATCCTTATCTGTGCACGCACTTGATATACGCCTTTGGAGGTTTTACCAAGGATAATGCTCTGAAACCATTTGACAAATATCAGGATATTGAAAAGGGTGGTTACGCTAAGTTTAACGGATTGAAAACTTACAATAAAAACTTGAAGACGATGCTCGCCATTGGTGGGTGGAACGAAGGATCAAGTAGATTCTCACCAATGGTTGCGGATCCTAAAAGGAGAAAGGAATTCGTGAAGAACGCTGTGAAATTCTTAAGACAAAATCACTTCGACGGTCTGGATCTTGACTGGGAATATCCAGCATTTCGTGATGGCGGCAAAGCACGGGATAAAGAAAATTACGCAAACTTGGTTCAAGTACGACAGTCGTTATCGATGGAAGTCAATCTTATTTCAAGATTTTTATAACAATTTTTCGAGTCAAAATATTAATACTTTCTAGGAATTACGCGAGGAATTCGAAAGGGAATCTTCAAAGACTGGCAGATCTAGATTGTTACTTTCAATGGCGATACCTGCCGGTATCGAGTACATTGATAAGGGATACGATATTCCACGATTGAACGAATATTTGGATTTTTTCAATCTTTTATCGTACGACTATCACTCGGCCTTTGAACCTGCTGTCAATCATCATTCTCCTCTCTATCCTCTGGAAGAGGAGAGCGAATACAATTATGATGGCGAATTGACAATTGTAAGAGCTTACTATTACTACTTCCTGTCATTAAATCGAATAACTAAATCTGTACTTTTAATAGGACTTTAGCATCAACCATCTATTTAAAAAAGGAGCAGCCTCTGATAAGATCGTTCTTGGTATTCCTACTTACGGCAGATCATATACCCTTTATAATGAAGATGCTACAGAAATCGGATCTCCTGCCGACGGTCCCGGAGAAGAAGGAGACGCAACACGAGAAAAAGGATATCTTGCCTATTACGAGGTGGCTAATAACTACAGATTATTCTTGGATCTCGTATTCTCATTCTAAGTAAGATTTCTCTTTCATAGATTTGCGAGAGTGTTATGAATTCTGACGATTGGGAAGTCGTGCAACCAAATCCAAGTGCAATGGGTCCTTATGCTTACAAAGGTAACCAGTGGGTCGGATATGACGATGAGGAAATAGTTAGACAGAAAGCTCGTTATGTAAATGAGAAGAACCTGGGTGGTATAATGTTCTGGTCCATTGACAATGACGATTTCCGTGGCAAGTGTCATGACAGACCTTATCCTCTAATCGAGGCTGCCAAGGAGACTCTATTATCCGGAAATAAGTAAGTCATCAAGAATGGTATCGCCAAAAAAAAAACAAATTAATATAGACAAACAGTTTGATACAAATGTGATGATACGTTTTAGGAAAACACAAAATGCACAGAAAGGAAAACCAACAGATGGAACGAAGAAGATACGTACTCAGGGTGTTCAAGGTAATCTGGTTGGAAGGAAGGTACCTTCTGGAGAAGGTAGACGTACCAATCGTCCTCTAGTTACGAAGCCAAGAAACAAACCAGGAACTCGATTGGACTCTAATGAAAAGGAAATACAATCCGTGGATCCTCTGGTTGCGAATGAAGATGATGATGACTCCCGTTTCGCCAGCAATGCTGTAAGGAGTCTTGAGTCCGCCGATAATAAACCGAAAAAGAACAAACCCCGAGGTAAGAATCGTCGTCGACCTGAAAGTCAGGGTGGCCGTAACAGGTTGCGGGGTCAAAATGCCGAAAAAGCATCACAGGAATCTGACAGCGAAGTATCCTCAAGTAACAGGCTGACAACTCCAGAACCACCAACGACACCAGATCCGGGAAGCGGTGAGTCATTCACTAGAAAAGAATAATAATACTAGTCATTTTTAAATGATGCATAGAGAGCGAAAGTTTTATTATGTCACTGGAAATTTTATAGACTTTAAATGCGAGGACGAAGGATTCTTCTCGCACCCACGGGATTGCAAGAAATATTTTTGGTGTCTGGACAGCGGCCCAGGTGGGCTTGGTATTGTGGCACATCAATTCACGTGTCCATCAGGTCTTGTCTTCAACAAGGCAGCTGACTCCTGCGATTATCCACGTAACGTCATATGTCCTAAATCGAGAACATCCACGGGGTCGGTTGTTTCTACGACCAGGGCGCCGATCACAGCTGCCACCAGTCGCACTACATATCTTCACAGTACAACGCAACGTACAACAACATCTACATCTGATAGCGTAGAGGACGAGGAGTATTATGAAGACGAGGAAGATGAAGAGGAAGAAGAGGAATCTGTGCCAACGACAACTGCTAGAGCTTTGTTATATAAAACAATAAACAGAGCCAGACCTACTACAACATCCAGGACAACCCCAATTACTACAACTATCAATTCCATAAGCACTACCAAGTCGTATCAACCCTTGCCAGAGCGTAGCCGTACGACACAGAGCCAGAACATAAATGAGGATGACCCTGAAGAAGACCCTAGAGTGATCAAGGAATTGATAGACCTCATCAAAAAAGCTGGTACCTATACCTTGCATGTCTTCTTCTCGTACGTGCAGGTATAGATAATTAAATAACAATTAATTTTTGCTGTTTCAGGTGGTATTGAGCAACTGGAGAAACAATTGCTCATACAGGAAAAGAATATAAAATCAGGAACAACATCATCTAGTGGAAACGTTACTCCAGCAACTATTAGTAGAAGCTTATACGAGCGTGTACTGAATAGACAATCTACCAAAGGAGTTAATAAACTCTTTGGATCACCAAGTACTATCTCTACGTTCAGTACTACCACACCAAGTATTGCTGTCAAAGATGATGAGGAAACAGAATCAAGAAGCAGGACCAACTTCCGGAATGGTCCAGGTAGATCTCAGTTTGAGGGACTAGATGATCTTCCTGAAGTGAAGAGTCTCAGAAGATCGAAGAAGCCGCAATACGTTACTATCGAAAGACAAAGGTGAGGCACAAAACACCAATATGAACTCGAATAAAATTTGTAATTAATATATTCGTTAGACCGTCAACCAGATCACCTGATTCCGAGGAAGAGACTGAAATAGACGTCCAGGAAGAGGAAGACAGTGCAAATGTTGCATCCTCTGAGGAGAAAGCCATAAGCAATCCTCCGGAAGTCACTGACTTACCTCAAAGAGTAACTCCCAGTTATGTGAACATCCGTCGCAGTCGACCGACTACATCGAAGTATGAAAATATTTTGTTTCTTAACGGAAATCTAGCGTAAGAATAAATAAATGTTTTTCTATATTTACATAGGAGCGAGAATGATGTAGAGGAAAAGGTAGAAGATGCATCCGACGTGAGACCAAACTTTAGAAGACGAAGACCCACTGTTTCCAAGTAAGTTCTCTTAATATTTGCTCCTGTAATACCATCATATATGTATAATATTGCATGTTATTCAGGACAACCGAGGATGCTGCTGACGATACGATCAGGACCAATTTCCGTAATCGACGACCCACGACGTCGAGGTACAATAACTCCGATTCATTCTTCGTTAGTTAATAAGAACAAACTGCTACCGAATTTGAATATATTTCAGAAACGAACCCGAAAACGATAATGACGACAATGATGACGTAGAAGAGGATGACGAGGGTAAAAGAAAGAAGATTGAAGAAGATCAAAATATGCGAACTGTTGCCGTACAAGAAGAGACACCTACAACAAAGTCTAGGTCCATATTACAAAATCCAGTTTCATAATATGTTACATTGCTGACAACTAATTTCACTGTTGACAGGTACATCAGTATCAATCGTTTCAGAAGCACAACTGTGTCACCAAGTGAAAGTTCATCTTCAGAAAATGTTCCAATTTCTGAATCCAGTGTCGAAATAGTAGACAAATTTACGGCCACATCACCGATTACCGAGGCAGTAACCGAAGAAGGAGCATCAGAGAGTTCAGTGTTTTTAACGACAACGACAACGACAACGACACCGACGACGACGACGACGACAGAGACACCTACGACTACTCTAATTAGTATTTCTTCAAGTGATGCCTCTACAGTGATCAGTCAGGAACCTCCGAGAGAGAGTACTCTTCTTCCTGAGTTGTCTAGTACCACGGGAAATCTCGAGAACCAGTCTTCAGTGAAGTTAGTCGAGGAATCCGCAACGGAAATCCTCCTGACGACAGTGGAAGTACCCGATAATGCTAACCAGGATGCACCATTAACAAAAGAAAGCACCGCCGCAGTATCTCAATCGAGACCCTTTGGATTTCCACGACGAACACGTCCGACTGTTTCCATATCCGTGACGGAAGCCACGACCCCCATAGTCCCCGTAACCCAAGTGCGACATAAGGTGAGTACCCCGACGCAAAACTTTGCACGATCGTCGAACGCATACGAGGTCAGAGGTCGAGGAAGGCCGAGATTCACGATTCTTAATAAAACCGAAAATCGCGATTCGGGCGACCTTGACGAAAGAAATGAGCGTGTGACAGAACGACACCTTAACCACGACGAGGATAAAGGTGATAATAATGATGAGGATGAGGATGAGAATAACAATGAGAAAGTAAGTAGGTCTAGAGTAGGTGTCAGGTACAGAGGATCTAGTAGATATACGCCACCGATGACTACGCCTTCCGTCGAACATATTTCATTAAATTCAATTATCAAGTCAAGATCAGGCAGACCTTCGAATACCACAGCGACTACTACCCCTTCGACGGTATCTGTTTTCACCACTGAGAGTTCCAGGCGACGCTTCCGGCGACCACTGCGCCCGACTTCCGAAACGATCAGCGAGAGGCCAGTTGAAAGTGTTATCGAAGATAGTCCCATAGTCAGGATCATGCAAAAGAGTCTCACGAACGAATTTTCTAACGTATACAGACGAAAACAGAATAAAGACGAAGACAAGCTTAATAGTGCAGATGATAACGACAGTATTACCAACATAAAAGTTATACCAAGAGCGAAACCATTCAATCGAGAATTATACGGCAGAACGCGTCCTACCGCATCGTCTACGAGTCAAATCGAAGAATCGGACATTGATATTCCAGACAAAGCAGCAAACGGTACACTGACAACTATTCCTGAAGAAAATCAACGTTCATCAACACCCTTTTATCGTTATTCAATCACGGATACCACTACAACGACTCCATATGATTTGGATAACACGATCACTGACACTACTGATACCCTTATTGACAATATCGATACTACTACCACTTTCACGGAAAATAGTATAGAATATACAACTAGTAATACAGACGCTCAAAATGTTCCTAGTACTACCTTAGCCTATTCAAGCTTAGCGACTACAGAATCATTATCAGACGTCACTACCGTAGTTAATATCAATTCCGCTTCTACGGAATCATCAACAAGCGCCGATCCTACTATAGAAACAGTACAGGAACAAACTACATACCCGAGTCTTGTGTCTGATGATAAGACAAGCACAGAATCAATTATTAGCGAAAATAATGATGAGAACATTAGAACGCGCGGACCATTCAGACCGTTGAGGAAAAAAATACTTCGTAGTAGAAGGCCTGTTACTGCAGAGTCTTCGTCAAGTTTGCCAACCACTGACGAACACAATAATTCCGGACGACCACTAGGCAATCGAAGGCGTAAACTTATCAGACGTCTTCGTCCCGTTTCCCAGTTATCCACTTCTACGGAAGCCAATATCAATGATAATGATAGACAATATAGATCAAGATTATTCACGAGATCTACTACTGTGAAAAGTACTAGCAGAGAAGTCTCGCCGGAAATGCAGAACAGTGAAGGAACAAGTAAAATTGAAGCTAACATAGAATCAGTGACTGAACCAACTTTGATAGAGGAGAATATCATTCACACTAATGTACCGGAAATTACCTTAATAATTAGTACTGAATCTCCTATGGAACAAGTTTCCAATATAGTTTCAAATTATGCCGAAGGCGATACCACAACCGTCACTCCTCCAAACATATCTGATGAGGATGTGACAAGCTCAGCTAATGATAACATCATTAGTGATAATTTTGCTACAGAAAATATATTAGTGACTACGACGTTGCCTGATAATGAACAAATTATTAAAAGCGGCACAGAAAGTATAGAATCACATGAAACAATAAATACAACGCCACCAGAATCGAGCGCAACTTTCAGCACTGCTAAAACATTAACAACAAGTGGAAATTTCGAAATAACTGACAGTACAGAAAGAACAGAGAAGATAGATAAATTTTCAAGACCTTTTAGAACGACGACTCCGTTGACTTCCGTAACTACCGGAAGCAATGAGTCCCTTTTGGTTCGTAAAAAATTCATTCGTAGAAGACCATTACGCCCCATTGAAAATAATTCAGAAAAACCAAGTACCCGTGCCCTGCCAACATTTACAAGAGGTCAAACACTCACAAAACAATCAACTGGTCTGGATATTTTATCAAACCGAAGAAAAAGTTTATTCATACGGCGTCAGGTAGTTTCTTCCACAGCGACAACACGTTTACAGCTTGACAACGATGATCATGACGATATCGATTCATATGATGATGAAGATGAGAATAAAAATATTGAAGATCCAAACGATGCTGAGAAACAAGTCTCGTTCGATGTTGCAACTGAAGGGGTCTCAGAGCAGATTAACTATGACACCGCATTGTTAAAAGACGGTATAGCTACCGGCAGTAACATTGATGACTTTTGGAGACACTACACTACAGTAGCAACAACGTCCAAACCAACAAGTACTCAGTTGCCACTAGAACTGAGACCGACTTTCAAAGTTCCAGAGTCTCTTCGAGAGAGATTTTTAAATCGTGATGAAGAAGACTTTAAAACTGTGCTCGAGGATCCGTTGGAAGAAGATCCGATTGAGGAGGAGCAAGAAAACAAGGAAGACGAAGTAAAGAAGGAATCCGAAAAACCGACAATAATAACGAAGTATCGTAGGCCAGAAGCGCGACCGAAATTCCGTGTACCACAATCTTTAAGGAACAACAAGAGTAGCACGGCACAGGCTGCGACCACTAAAACCACTGGAAAGTTTAATATTCCCTACGTGCCAGATAGATCATCCACACCAAAGAATGTGATTACAACAAACTCGACAGGTTATAAAAAACCTATCTATTTCAACAGAAATACACCCCAAGCTGATCGTGAAGAAATTACGATCGAAGAGGAAGACAACATCGAGAACTACGGGGAAACTGAAGAGGAGCATAGTAGATTACCTACGTTCTTACTAGCAACAAATACCACTAGAAAAGAGAATAAACCTATATATCCACTAGTTTCTAACAAGTCACGTTCTTATCCTAAGAGACCCGATGCCTCAACGGAGTCGACTGTTACAGAGACTCTAATACCAGCAAAGAAGTTCGACTACGCTGCAGATGCGGTTCATCGAAAGCAATCTTACAAAACCAGCACAGTGAGGAACCTCGCAGATGACACTCTGGACAGTGAGAACTTCCTTGACGAGAACGAGTATTCGGCAACCACGTTGAAACCAGTGACACGTCTGGTAACGAGCGTCACAGAATCCGGAACGACGGAGAGACAGAAGATCCTGATAAAAACAAAATATTCATCATTAACATCGACAACAAAGATACCGGTTCAGAATGTGCATGGAAAATATGAGTACTCAAAGACGTCTAGTCGTCCCGCGGTTTCTAGCATTGAGAAATCATGGGACGCGTCTTTGACTGAATCTGGAGAATCGTTAAACGAAATTCGCACGAGCGACTCGACCGAGAGGAGTCCAGAGAGGTCCACTTTGCCAATAGAGAGCGAGTTCGCTGAACGTCGGGGAAGGTTACTAGGTATCCCGGGTACTTTTACGACAGAAAAAAGTGGCGAATCATCGACGATAGAGATAGAGTCGTTCTTTAGTAACGTCATAAGCGGCTCGAATGCGAGACCGTAATAATAGACTCGATTATATATTCTTGCCACACGCATCCTGAAGGAAGCACCGCTCGATCACGCATCCAATATACCTAAGCTTCATATACACATCACGTAGAACATGCATCTATTATGTCATCGTCATGCGCGTCACACACGCATCACTTAGGAACGCGCGAATACATACTGAAACGGAATGAACGGGACGTCGCAGCGAACGAATTGTCTACTCCTCGAGGATGGGAACAAAAAAAAATAGCAAATTCTACGGTGATCAATTCACAAGGAAAACAAAAACTCACTTGGGATTCTCCTTCTGATTTTCAGGTGGCATTGGATTCCTTCAGACTACCTACCCTCAAGGAACTTGTTGGTTATCGTACAGTTGATACACGTGAATACACAACATCAGCCCCCACCACGTCAATCTACCCCTATGATATAGATAAGGAGACCGATAGCACTACGAACCCAGATTTTGAGAAACCTGAACGTCCGCAGGATCCAAAGGATCCACGGGAGAATCTCATTGACAAAGGATCAAGCCATGACAGTTCAAGTCCAGATCCTGAAACAACAACAAGCTTTGCCACAGAGCTCTATCCCTTGGCGACAACGACAATGACGACGACGACGACGACGTTAGCGCCACCAATTCTGAAGAACGATAATTCGAGAATAAGATACGTGAAACGCGTGGATGTTCCCGTTCGCATCCTGGATGAATCTGGCAATGATCCACTCACAGAACTCATTCTAAGAGTCCCTGAGGACAAACTCGACAGCGCCGTTCTCAAATCCATACTCCGAGTGGAGGTAATCAATCCTATTGACCAGAGTGAGAGAGAGAATAAATTCAGAAGAAGGAACTCACTGCCAAGAATACCATCAAGAACAACATCAACAGCTACAACCGTGAAGCCCGTCACTGTCAGAGGAAACAGAGTGATTCTCCCTCGCACGGAATTCGCAAAACGTGGATTTTATGTGACTAAAAGTTTACAGCGAAATACACTCTCTCCATCTGGAACTGCTAAACCCTCATCAACGACAGAATTTGTTACAACCGAAATTCCTGCCACAACCGAAGCTACTTTAGAGACATTAGCAACAGCGAATAGCGCCAGTGAATTGTTCACAGATCCTCTGAAAAACTCAGAAACAAAGACTTTCGTGACCAAGAGAATGAGTACAGTGATTCCAGAGACAACAGTTGAGAATAATTATTCAACAGTGCAAAAAGGAACGTTCACCAGGATACCAGAGTCTTCGGACGGATTTACCACTCCTTTGATGACCATTGATTTTCCATCATCTGTGCCAACGTCAACGGATGGAACCATGGAGACGACATATAGTCGTGATGCAACGACAGTTATGCATACCAGGGTAACCGAGACCGATATCACGGGTACTAATTCCACGCAAACCGTTTCTATAATCTATGACTCCGAGATGAAAACCACAGAAAATGTATTCGTCATGGAAGAAAATAGAACGACCGTTCCTATATCACAAACCGAGACAAGCTTCCTTCAGACCACCGATACCAAAACGGAAAGAAATCCGACGACATTTTATCAGACTGATCCATATACTATACCTACGGAGGGCGATACAACCTTCTTTGAAAAGATTGATACCAAAACAGAAAAAAATCCAACAACAGTCAGTTTACAGACTGACCCGTACACTATACTTAATGAGGACGATAGATCATTCCTTGGGAATGTCGATGATAAGGCAGAAGAAATTACAACTACAATAATTAAAACCGATCCATATACAACTACAGCTCAATCAGATATTGATTTAGTAACCGAAAGAACATCTTTATTTAATAATATAGTTACGACCGACAAAGTAACGACGAGAAGCAGTGCCGAACTCGCAGCGATTTTTAAAGAGGTAGAAGAAGAAGAACAACGGGGAACATCATCTAAAAAGCTTACTACATTCACGACAGAATTATTACCTACTGTTATTAGTACAACGACAGAATCTGCGCCGTTTGATATTGACACAACAATAGAATTCGTGCGGTCTAGTATCGATACATCAAAAGAGCCTACAGAATCTAGTATTGGTACAACAGAATTTATACAATCTGATACTGAGACAAGGTCTGTAGAGTCTAATGATGTTACGACAAAAGAATTCTTGCAGCCTAGAAATGAAATAACAAAAACATCTGTACCAACTAGTATTTATACAACAACAGAATCTGTACAGTTTAATGTTCAAGCAACAACAGGACCTGTACAGTCTAATGTCGAGATAGCAGAAGTACTTTTTCCGTCTAGTATTAGCGCAACAACGGAATCTATGTATTCTAACATTGATAAAACAGAATCTATACGTCATAGTATTGATACAACAACAGAATCTGTACTATCTAGTATTGATACAACGATAAAATCTGCTCAGGCAACTACTGAAGTAGTACAAGAATCAGCTAATGCGGCTAATATAAGATCTAACGAGATAGAAGAGAATAAAAATTTTTCACGATCGGGAACACAAAATTTCATACGACGACGCGTGATAAATCGAACAACAGGCAAGGTTGACAAAGATCTTCTTCGTGTAAATCCGAACGGTAGAAGGCGTCGCGTATTAATTCGTACTCGAGGTAGGATGGAAACTAGTACCAGGACCGACGACGTGCAAAGTTCTAGCGTAGCGAGCGTCGATACGCCAGACCGGAAGTTAAAGCCAAGAAGGAGGACCGTCCTAAAGAGAATGAGGCTCAGAACAAGTGGAATAGCAAAAGGGAATGATCTACTTGAAGAGAATGCCGAAAATAATGGCGGTTCCGTGCAAGTTCAGGATTTGGAGGCACAATACAATCAGAAGAATACAGACCGCGAGGTCAGTGCCGCACGATGATAACGCTGGTCTTGCAAAAAAAAAAAAGCGAAACTTCTCGTCGAAACTTCTTCTCCTCGCATTCTATTCTCTTAACGCTACCGCCATCTTGCAAATTGACATTTGGGACAGTTTCGTGTATATAAATCTGTGCATAGTATAGATATAGCATATCTACGCGCTGGCCTCTGTGTCTTTTTCTATCTGTCTGTGCATCAAGCATCCATAATTTGCCTGCCGAAGAAAATTCTCTAAGGAATCGACTAATTCGTCTCAACGAATGAGGCACATAACTATCATTATTACTACCACTATTGCTATTACTATTATACTACTATGAACTCCGCCGCAATTCTGACTAATATCAAGAGCGAACGAGAAGTCTCTTAATGCTTGCGAACGTTAATAATAATTTAACTCGGAGGAAAGGGCGCGGCTTGATTGTCGCGCGCTGAACTCCAAATTGTCTATCAGCCGTCTCTCTAATCAATTCTTCGCTGAATCGCTAGAACATAAGTATACATGAGTACATGTCGCTTGAGTTCTGTTCTATGTACACAAAACTGCATCACGAACAAACTCGTATCACGTGCCGCATAATTTGTATGGATAAGATTACCTTAGGAACAATGGATGATTACAACTTTATTGATCCGAGATGATTGGCTGGACAGGTGAATCTTTTTAAGAATTCAGCCGGCGGTGCCAGAAGACCCGGAACTGTAGTACGACCATCCACGACAAGTAGAACCTTCACTAGAACTTCATCGCTTCCTGATGATGTCTCCGATGCGATAATACACCGTCGTAAATTTCGACCTGGGGACGGTAGCCTAAAGCCAACGACCAGACCAATTAATCGTAAGATACTGAATATAATTAGAAAAAAATGACATTCTTACCATTCCTGAACTATAATCATTGCCCCTTTACAGGTGTAACTGGCAGTTCCAAGCAGGACAAGGATGACACCCTCGCGAATGACGACCTGGAGGTCGAAAAAGATGATCAGAGTAGTCGCGCACAGGAAGTCGCCGTGACTGTGACGCAACGACCACAGCCCTCAGCTCCCACAGCCACAGGTATAAATTTTGTAATCTATTATCACTAAAAATCATTAATGAGATTCTATTCTATGTGGGTTCCTTTCTATATATCTACACTGAACTGTGCCTTTATCTCTGTGTCTAATCGATTTAATTTCCCTTTAGCTGGAACACAACAAAAAAAAGCAATTATTCAATTGTCATCAAACTAATTATCTCACTGTCTGTCGTTATCTGTTTATGCAATCGTCATCCGACTGATGGCCGTTGACTCTACGTACGACCTCTACAAAACACTTTTTCTACCCGTTCTACTCTCATTCCACCTACTGCATTGCTGTCTATCTGTCTGTCTGTCTCAATGTTTTCTGTACATCCGCTGTACGTACCATTCTTTATGTTTCTTACTAACATCGCACGGCTCTCGCAACACACATTGGTCTATCATTTTGCTTCTTTGTCTTTTGCTTGATTCGTTGCTTCTTTTCTATGTAAATATCAGCCAAGCCATTTCGCGCATGGGCTCTAGACCTCTACCAGAAGGTCATACAAGCATTTTTGGGACCAATGGAGCTCATGCAACAAATGTCATCGAAAGAGATGTACGAAAAGAGTATCTCTTACAAGAGGCTTCGATCATAAATAATTAAATAGGTGGCCATAAGTAGACAATAAATGAGGTCCATAGAAAATACAAATTACTTGAGAAAACAAGCGCGATAGAATATTACTAGTCTGTTATCATTAAAGAAAAAATATTTATTATATCTATATGTTTTATAGTCGCACGTAAATGCAATTTGTAGCCATGCTTCCGCTATACTTTTAAGTGTTGCTTCATAAAAATAAGAACAATTAAGTAGTCTAATCATGTAATGCTCACTCAACGACACACAAGGCACTATGAGTAATGTAGAGAACTACTTGCACCACTAGGTCGTCCACTGTTCAGAACTGCCTTAAGACGCAGGATAAGCACCACTCAAGCACCTAGAACAATATCCGTCACAACAACGTCGGCACCGACGACAACGGCTCGGCCCACTGTCGTCAGGCGACGTCAGAGACCGGAACCTTATGAAAAAATCGTGGAGAACTTACCCAGCAGACCGCGACAACGACCCATCATTGATTATGACTACTACGAGGATGAGGAGGAGCGTGTTATAGGGAAGCCAAAACTCTCTGGGAAACTCTTCATCACGGGTAGAGGTGGTATCCGTTGTTTGGATCAGGGTAACTTCCCGCATCCTACGTCGTGCAAAAAATTCATCACCTGTGCAAGAATGGTCAGCGGTCAGGTCATTGGTACTGAGTATACTTGTGCAGATAAGCTATCGTTCGATCCGGTCGGCGGAATATGTAACTGGTCCGCCGGTCTTGGCTGTAAGGAATAATAAGAATTGCTATTGTCTTTATTTTGATACCGAGGAGGATGAACAAAAGTGGCCGAGATTATCGTGACGATTTTTTATCGACTCTTTTTCACGCTAAAATGAATGTTTAAGTTGTATTCATTATTGAGCCTGCAAAAGGGCTTTTCTCGTCGTATTTATTGTATAAGTTTTATTTTGTCGCGAGGGACAATGTATATGACGAAATCAGAGAAACGGTAGCCATAATAATTAATTCATAATGAATAATTCTAAACAGAGAGCGGTGTGATATTATCGTTAAATGAAAGTATTCTTGTATTCTCGTGTATATATATGAATGTAAATAACATATTATACGCTTTAATACAGTGTCGTACTAGAGACGTAATTTATAAATCATCACTTGTACGTAGTTTTACAGGAAGTCTGTTGTTTATATCGATGTCCAAGAAGAAACTCTTGAATTTTGTAAGCGATCGTAATCGTTAAGATTCATTAAATCAATTCAAAATTCGTTTATTGATATGTAAGTTTCGATTGAATGTTCGGATTAGGAAGCTATCTTAGACGTAGTATTATTTGAATAAAAGCATTGGGTAAAACTGCAATATACGACTCCGAACTAAAGTTGGCTGTTAGTGACTTAGATTTTTGACGTAGCGCCATCTGCCGGATATAATGTGAATCGCATGAATAGTCACGCCGCCTATTCGAAAAAAAGTTAACCATGTTTAAAATGATAAAACAAATTTATTTTTATTGGAATGTATAAACATGTAAATCGTATAGTTTGAAGACTTTGGAAATTTAGGGGCGTTCACAATAGCAAGCTAATATTAAAAAAAAACTGAACCCTGGGACATCACAGCATTGGAATTTTAACCTAATTTAACCAAACAAAACTTTTAAGCCCATCACAGACACTAGATATGTAACATTAGAAAAATACAAACAGATTCGGTGTGACAGTCCGCTTTATGGTCCTCAAAGTATACGTTATGTTGAAAATAGATTGAGGTCGGATCCCAAACTACACAATTGTCCTCAATATATACATTGTATATTTCAAATCGTCCCCAAAGTACTCTTTAAGCATAAATATACATATATATATTAATTAATGAAGATCTGAAAAAAATATATTATACATAAATTTACATAATTTATTTACAAATTTCTAAGCTAAAACCCCTTCTTTCATCTTACGCAAAATATTGTGAATCGAGAATTTGATGCTACGTCAATAATTGCTGGCTCTGAAAAGTGCCGATTTTTTAAAATTTCCTCCGTCGACGATTCCACTTCAGAATCCACTTCCGCTGCGTCAGTATCCTCTGCAGCATCCACCTCGTTGGATGGAGGTGGATGAACGCGAGCAATGTCTTTCGAAAACGTTTCAAAAGGATCAAGGACATCTGCTCGAAAGCGTCGCTACATAAACTCCCCTAAATATGAGAAGAACATGCCTTTGCTGCGATTGCAATCCGGTAACTGCCGTTTTACCAATGCCCACGATCCTTCTATAATGTTTGTGAAAGCACCAGTCTCGGGATCTTTTAAAGTCAATGAATAATTGACGGTCAGATGCTCGTAACCTTCCGCACCTAAAGATTCATAGGCTTTCCAATAATCGCTAACGATTGTGGTGCCAGGTGCAATAAATTCCTTAATGAGAGACATGAGTGTGGCCGCCGATCAATCATTTACTGCTGTCAGAAAACACCGATTACTGCCGCGTTCTATCTCACCAAATACCCACTGCCCTGTCACATGTTTACCTCGGTGGTACTTTCGCTTGCCGAACTTCGATTCGTCGATCTCTACAACAATACCTGGACTTCCAATTTGCCCACGTTCTTGTAGTACAATAGCGACGCATAATTCGCGACAGAAATGGTACCAGTCGACCGTCGTGTGCGGGGAACATTGAAATTCCCACTGAGCCTGAATCTGGATGTGCTTATGAATCCAAAAATATGTCAGTTGCAAAATTTCGATCATTGACAATTTGGATTTGACAAAAAACGAACCAGTTCTCACTGATCTCGTCGTTTTGCAACTACGACATTGCCAACGATACTTGTCCGAAAGAAATTCAGCAGTGCATAGAATCATGTCCTTATCGCATACTGGATACTTGAAAGCCCGAGCATGAGTCCGTTGTCCAAAGGTGATTACCTGAATAGGAGGTTTCTCACCTACTTTGAACAAATCTACGAACCGTATCACCACAGCAATCGATCACACACAATCTAATGTACGCAAGTGAAACAATAGCACACTTGTGTCACACGCTTTGCGAGCTACTAATGAAAATACATGCTTCTACATGTTTTACGCAAGCAGACGATACATTGTAGCAAATTGATAGGTGTTGCGCAGCAGCACGGGCTTGCACGAAAATTAAACGAAAAAAAAATCTCCAAACGTGGAATATCTATTGCGATTACTAGATCATATTTTATGAAAATATATTTCTATAACAAAATAATATATACGATAACCGTAAAAGTATATTCATTTCAAATTTTTAAAGATAGTTTCACTTTTTTCCGATCAGGTGGCGCCACTATTCCATACGATTTGCATTACATTTGGCAGATGGCGCTACGTTATAACTCTTGTGGGGTTTCCGAGATGACTCTTCTAGTCCACACTTTAATGAGTGCTCGTGTGTTTTTAAAAGGGACACGCAACAAATTTTATTCTTTATAACAATAATACATTACGCTTTATACATAACATGCAGGCACGCGGGAAACGACCTCTCGAAGCTTCTCTTTGGTGTGTTCTTGAAACCCCTACGCCCTGCCGTGGCGTGGTTGTCCACTTCTTCGAGCCCGCTGATTGGCCGCCGTCTGGCCAGGCTGCTATTGGCGGAATTGATGGTGAATCGATGGTTCTCTACAATCTAAGTCACTAGCAGCCAACTTCAGTTCGGAGTCGTATACTGCAGTTTACTCGTTTGCCGCACTGAACTCTAGGTCTACTGGAATTCGTACGCCTGTATTCGGAGGTAACCCGGCGAGCGCGCAGTTATTTCACTCACTTCATGTAGTAGGTTGTCCTTTTCGGATTCAACTGCGCATGTGGTAAACAAGCCTTACAAAAACGTTGTAATGCCCCATATTAGTAGCAGCCACGCCAGCACTAGAATACAATTAAATATAAGTATAGTGTGCCAGCCACCTTGCACTTATTGTGAAATGAAATAAGATTCAATTTTTCATAAATAAATAAATTTTTTGAACATTTTGGTAATACTTTGCACTACTAAGTATTATAATAATTAAATTGTAAATATTATATACAAATTATAACATTTTTACCACGGAACTAAGTAATAAAATACAACAAATATATTTTAAAAATTCAGCATGTAAAACTATATTTTTGTGCTTTGTAAATATTGAAATTAACCTAAAATCAAAACTATTTCTTTCACGGTTTCGCTATTCTTTTATCAGACAGAAATAGGACTAGCTTCGTCTATTGATTACATAATAGCCTCGATTTTTAATCCTTTCGCTATTACGGGTGACTATAGTTGCTCTCCATAGAATGCCGCGTATTGTATTTATGTACACTAAGCGGCATTAATGGTGTCCTAGAGAGAAGTTAGGGGAACAGTGGCAAAGCGAGAGTGGGGATGGAGCACTGTGCAAAGTTTCGTCGCGGCGGTTCGTTCTGCGGGAATACCGCGGCGGAGAATCCGCTCGTAGCAAAACGTTTCTAGATTTCTGTAAAGTTTTATGGATTAAATAACAATTGTGATGAGTGATTTAAAATCACTTATCACTGCGGTCAAGTCCGCCAATTCCAAATTCGTAAAACTTCGTAAAAATGATGACAAAATATTTAGCAGTCATCGAAATAAAATAGGTATGTCACTATTTCAGGTTATTTAGACTTATTTTAGTCCTCCCCGTGTACACTGCTTTATCCCAGCTTAAACTTTTTGAGAGACTGTACAGTGTGTGATAGAGAGAGCCAACTACATTGACCTGTTTCCTCGGTACCTCTCTCTGCCTTACTGTGATTGGTTCTCCTTGTGGGTATAAGGAAGCCTTTAACGATATTGCAGATTTTCACAAAATTATTGTTTTCGGAGACGATCCTGCGACTGGAATCTCGAGATATCGCAAGTGTACCCGAAGCTTCCCCGCCATTTTCATTAGGAATTCGATGAAATAGAAGTTTTATATTTATTTCCTGTTATAGCTGAGATTTTAACGATTGAAACGTGCTTTTAAACATCCAAAAAAGAGTTTTTAAGGGGTTACATTTTTTATTTGAAAAAACGCCTAAATTTTGCGAATTTCGCTTGAGGTATTCGGGTGAGAATGGCCTGACGCGCGTGGTAGGGTAGTAGTCACCCGAGTCTGTCTACTCTAGTAAAAGCTTAAAGAAGACGATATAAAAATATTCTGTCCCTATGTGTACGGATTTATTGTGTTGATTAATTTACAAAATGATATCTAATATTTACGAGAGAAACACTCCCATGGTCCACAAAAATAAATTCATATATGTTTTAAAGGTTTTCATGAATTTTGCTTGTTGTAATTATAATCGTAGCAGAAGAATTTTAGAGCCCTCGTATGAACAATGGAAAGTTGGAAAATTGATAAGAAAAAGATAGATAAAAGTGAATATTTGATAAAAGCTTGAACGCCGATTCTGCGTTTTCAAACGGATTTCATGTTTCTGCACTAACCATAAAATCTTTTAAAAATAATCAAAGGACATATATTTGCATTATAATTTACATTTCGAATAATTTTAAGTTTATTTTTAACAGCTTTACAGTAAACTTCGATAAATAGTCTTTTCTATTGTTTTTATCAGATAGACCGTTCTTTTTCTTCTTCTTTTCCTTATGTTACCTTATAACAGTACAAAAAGTTCTCACTCATGCAGTTCTCACATTTGCTCTCGTAAAATTTGTGCAGGGATGCTGTATCCCCCAAGTGTCCCATGGATACAGTTCTCGTTCTCCACGGATTAGCTGAATCAGTTCCGATAAGGAGTTCCAATTTATTAATTTCTGAAGGGATTCCGGTTTTCTAATTTCCCATCCATTCTCTTATTTTCTCGTTCACTTTTTCTCTCCATTCCGCACTATTTGCTAGAGGCTTACTCCGACTTTCTCTACCGTAACCTACAGCCTGAGCGGCCATGCATTTCCAGTACCGTCTGCTTTCGTCCGCGCATCCAGTTGCATTTGCTAATTGTACTAAACCCAGAAAAAACAACATTCTATTGCGTTTTTCGATTTTAGGCGAACCCTAAAATCGAAAGGACCCATTATGCTACTGCCCGTTCTGATAGCTTTCGTCAGAGCTCCCCTTCTAGCGGAGTTCAAACTGTTCCACCTCAACACCCAGACCATACCGGCTGGTCAGTTCCCGGTGAAAAAAAATTGGTTGTCGCCCGCCTGGAATGTGGATCCATCCAAGGGTGGACGGCCGGACATGACGTAGGTTTGCTCGCGGATTTTCGTTGTCGGTGTCAGGTTAAGAAAATAAGTTACACTACTCAATTGAAGTTTTCCTTATACACCAAACAGTTAACCACTAGCAACACATTGGGTCAGTATTGATACTGGCATTTGTTTAATCAGAGAGACATGATTAGCTAGAGCATGGGACTGATATTGTTGCATAAAAAATGTTCCATCAGCTAATCGTCAGCATAAAAAAGGGTCGATATTAGCTCAACTGTATGAGGAGTATCTGATTAGCAAGAGATCGTAGTGTCAGCCAAGCTTCGGCCAAAAGAAGGTGATAGTTAATATGATTTCTTGACACGCCTCTGGGTGACCTATCGTTTCTTTTCTCGCAAATTGTCAAAGAACATATATTTTGAATATAAGTGAGAATTTTTGTTTTGAATCTTATATAAGTTGTTTTTCAGAAAACGAAAAAGAAAAAATCATATGCATGAGGCAAGAAAATATATCCAGAAAAAAGGTAAGCTGTTGGTCACTTTATTACACTGAATATCATAAGAAAGACGACGAAATACAACATACAAAATATTATATTTTGTATGACAAAGTTTGAAGTATCTGTCTTCTAGTAAACCACATATGGCTTTGTACTAATCTTTTTTTCAAGTATGCATGAAGTACTGAAAGATATTTAATTTTGAATTTTAGCATATAAGTCTATGATATTATTTGCTAAACATTACTTTGCCTGTGAACTTTACAAAAGAACATATTGAACTCGCGGACAGACTATAGGCAAATAACGTCTGACTAACATTTGTCAAAGCCAATAGTGATCCGACTGTGTTATGCAAAATAGGTTGACCTTTCATAATAACTGGCCCACCAGTAATGAATAGAATAGACCGAATTTCCGCTTATGTTAGTATTTCGATATTAAGCCAAGATCGGTTGTTGAGGGCTGGCCAATCTTTGCCATATTTTCACCTATATTAAATCAATGGTGATTTTTAGCTCTGACAATTACTATATTTGCAATCGTATAGTTAATCGAAAGATGCTTCTGTGCAGTCACAGCTCTAAAAGAGGCAATTAATAAAATCATTAAATAAAAATTTGCGTTATTCATTTATTATTTATTATTATCGTGACTTTTTACGCACTTAGCAGCTTCGATACACTTTCTATAATATATTCATATCATATTCGCTCTTTTCAAAATAAATAAATAATTGTTAATTTTTGTATACTTATTATGTTATACTTATTTTTTAAATTTATTCTTTATTCTTTATTTTAGCCATACTGACGAAAAAGGGTGTGCTTACTTCTTGACTTTAATCAAATTAGACGCATTTGGGTCTGGGAGACCCCACACTGTTTTAGGTGGCTCGCAGTTTCGCAGCCGAATGACTACTAAAGTTCTACCTAACTATAGGCGAAATTTCAAAGTTCTTTTACACCGCAGGCTTATGTCTATAATGTCAAGGACGCCGCGGTACCAGGCTCTTGAAAATTTAGCCGGGACTGTCAGACCCAAGTGTGTACTGCTAGGGTTGGAATAAGTAGTACGTTTCATTCAAGTGGTTTAAAAACCGCGACGCCTAAGCGATTAAAAAATCGTCCGTGCGTATTAGCCCTTAATATTTTTTATTAACATTTTTTTATAATTATTATGCCAATTATACATATAATGTTATATACATACATTAAATACGCTATATTATTCTGCCAATGATATTTCTCAGGTATATCAGTAAATATTAATAGTTTGATTAATTTTATATGTGTTCGTAGGGAAATAGTAATTTTCACAGATATTTTTAATATAAAATTCATTTTTTAATGCGCTTGATTATGGCGGCAATCGATTCAGAATACTCAATTCCTATAATGAATGTAGCAATAATTTTCTGGTATGTAGAGGCTATTCTAAAATTGTCTTACAATTGGGGTACAGCGGTGTTCCGGCGATATCACAGGTTATGAAAATAATCCCTGTTTTATTTAGAAGAAGCATTTATTTTTTAAGCTACAGCTGTACAAAGGTTGTTCCATAGAATGAAGCATCGTCAGAAGTCAAGAAATCTTTACAATCGTTTTTCTCTTTTGATTTCGATAATTTGATACATAATTAGTTTAGTCAGTTTCTTTACATGGCTAGAAAGTGAAGTTATCTCTATTTAAAGTTCACAAAAATCTTATCCTCAAGAATAATATCTACAAAAAAATCAACCTGTCAAATCCTCATGGCGGTTACTAGTATACCTGCTTCATACCAGTGTATTTTTCTTCGAATCAGAATATTTTATACATTTAAACGTAGATGACCCGTCTTTCGTAGAATATAAGGAAGACGGCTGGACCAATAAGTGTATGATCTAATGAGGAAACACAAAAAATATATATATATATATATAAGTAAAAATTTATTTATTTTTGACGTCACCGCCGTGTGTATATGTGCACACATATAAATGAATGAACAGCAGCCTTAAATATATCGTTAGATCATTATAGGACAACCGAAGAGATATCGTTAATATACATTGAGACTGATTGTAGACACAGCTGATCTCTTAGATACCCCTGATCGAACATCACTTCAAACTGATCTCTCATTCTAATCTACTGTAACGTCCTGTCTCCTATCTGAGAGATAAAACGCAAGTCATTGGGTAAGAGAAACTTGTCTCTATAAGTTAACGCAACTTAAAGGAATTATTTATATATATTACTTTAGACACTGACAGGTTTTCAATAATAACCTGAACTTAGCACAACGTTAACCAAAATGCGGTATAGCAGTTGTTCTGTTTAGATAAGTTCTTTGTCCTTTCTCATCGTCGATTATTCGAACTTTCAAATAGTCTACTCCTCTGCCGATAGATGTCTCATTGTTATTTGATAGCATAGATATATCGTCCGTGGTATTATCTACAGTCGATCATTTAGCTACGCATTCAGTGTATACTGTTTGTATGCGGTGACATACATATCGATCGAGCATTACAATTAGTAGAAATACTTCCGTTAACCAATTTTGTCATTTCCGGGAAAATAAATTCAAATGGCTCTGGTGTCCTCGGGCCGTTCCATGTAATTTCGTAGATTAACGAAGACACGAACTTACCCGAGGCTTGAACAGGTGCCATTAAGTGGGTACGGTGATTAAATTCGATTACTTGACTGACCGTAATTGGTGTTACCGTTCTTATCGAAAAAAAACAATGGGCGATAAGTTCCTATGATGATCGTTCGTACAGCGTTACTGTACTGGCAATGCGATTTCCATAGTCAATTTTGGTATAAAGTTGCGATATTTAATGACGTTCAAACTGTCCTTAATCCCGTAGGATATCATGAGTGTACATACACAGATACATACCGCAATAGCTATATGACTATAGGAGGCACAGAGCCGTTATTAAAAATAGCCTGGGGATATTATTGACCCGTACGTCACTATACTTGGGTTACGGTCTTTCCGGTTGACCGGTTTAAAGGCTATAGCTATTCGCTGGTCTCTGGTACTCTTCGGCTGACCGGAGCGCGTACGATTCAGCCTAGAGAATATGTTACATACCAGCCACGAGCTTGACCAGCTGTTCCAGATGTTTAAATTGATACCAAATAACTGAGTAATCAGTCGCTCGTCGTAAGTGAACGTCACTCTCTGCGGCCTGGGAATTGCTAATGGTAAATTTCCATTAAACGCTGGCTGCCGTTGCGTTACAAACAGTTGAAAACGATGTTCTACATAGCTTTAATGGCAATTTATTTTCATCACTCGACGAATCATTACAACACGACGGGCTACCACGATAGTGACGACATCACGAAAGTCTAAGAACAAAAAGCAGGAAGGGAATTAGGAGAGAAGGACGATTAAGAGGAAAATAATGGAATGTTGTCAAGGTAGTCAAGCAATCGTGGAAGAGGATGTGTAGCTCGTAGCGACGTTAGCATCGGTAGCATCGGTAACATCAGCAAGCTCGGCCTCGGCCGTGGCCTCGTAGTTGGCGTCGGCGTCCACATTGCCAGCGGAACGCTGGATGTCGATATTCCAGTGCGCGGTGCAGGCTGAGCAGTGGCGCAGTGAAGCACTGCGCGAGAATCTAAAATTATCGGGTAGCCCGAGTCAAGCGTTCGAGCGGTGACAGCTAATCCGGTGTGCGTTCGCGCTCTGCGTACGATAGAACGAGAGAATCGGCGTTGAAAAGAGAAAGTGTGAGGGTCAAGAGAGGGAGAGAGCGGAGAAGTCTGAGGAAGAGAGGAGAGTAAAGAGTGTGTGCCGTACAGTCAAGAGCGGTAGCAAAGCGTCATCCTGGCTGTGCCGTGACTCGTGTATCTATAGTTGAGTAACATTACTTTCGCGAAATACGGGAAACGATTATCCTCCTGGTAATCGTTGTTTTAGTTGTCATCCTCATCTTCGAAGTTCTAATTGGGATTTTCGCTCCCTGCACCGTTCTTCGGGCGTAATTTGCACCGATGGCTGATGAGGAGGGGAACACGTGCGAGGACTCGCTTGGTCCGGGAGATATCAACACCGCCTTTGGGAAGAAATTACGCGGTCGTAAGGGTGCTCTCAAGAAAAAGAATGTCTACATGGTCAAGGATCATAGTTTCATGCCAAGGTTCTTCAAGCAACCGACCTTCTGCAGCCATTGCAAGGATTTTATATGGTGAGTTCGAATGTTTTTACACATTTTGTTCACATTCTGTTCCTTATTTATTTAATAAATCTTTAATTCGTTAATGCTCTTTCGGACGATACTATGTAGCTCATACGAGTGAAATTGTTGACCCTGCAACAAGAGAATCGCTTACTTCGAAATGCGATTATTTCAAGTTCCGTTAGTTGGGATAGTGAACGAATTAATGAATGAAGGAGCAAATAATCGAACAAACAAGCGAATGAACGAATGAACGAGCGACGCTCTATGTTAACTGATTTAGCCTTGAGAGCCCGCGCACACGAAATTAGACACAGCTTACGTGCCGGTAGAAATTCTCCAATGTTACGAATTCCTATAGTGTTTTTCTAGATACACTCCTATTCTCGTTCCTCTATTATAGTTTGAACGCTACTATAGGGATTGTCTGTATAAGTATATATCTAAATAGCTTCACCGTTGTATTTCGGATCTCAGAGATGGACACTTGCTCACTTCGATTAAAAATAGCAGACGCGGAAGCTTTCGATTTTCTTAAGTTGTCTTAAACATAACATCACACGAATGAACTATTAGTTAAAACAGTCGTGCGAGAATGCTGCGAGACCTGCTGTTCAGCATATATAATTCCCGAATGACTGGGATAACTAGGTGGCTGTGTAGGTAGATAGATAAATAGATAAATAGGTACGTAGATTCAGTGGTTTCCATACGTATCTAACGTACAGTACAAACATCGTAACTTTTGTCATTCTTCGTTTTTCTCATTATTCTTGTAAGGTTCGTTCCGCTAAATTTTCCCAGGGCTCACGTCCTTTTCCCGGAAACACTCTCTCGCGTATCGATCCGCGAGAGATCTGGTCACGGACTTGCTAACCACCTTCTTCGATGTTTCTCGTTTGTCCAGATATGCTTAGCTGCAGTTTCTCATGTTATGTTACATTACAGTTCCTGTAATAATTAGAGAGAATTCTGAAATATCTTTGCAGATGAACGCATAACTAAGCAAGCTATATAGTTATATGCATTGTAAATGTCCGTAAGAATAGAATTTATCTCTTTCTATTTTTACCTGTTTGTTGCCCGATGAATACGTCATTGGTACACGATCTTTGTACAATAAACTATCGAGAGCATTCCTAAATTTTATTTTTCTAAATATTTCTTTAAACTACTCTCGGCGATGTATACAGGAAATATGAACCAGGAAAAGCTAAAAATTTTTTATCATCTTCAAAATTTCTAATACCTCTGGGAGCAGTATTTTACAAAATAAAAATTTAAGGACCTATTGTACTTTTAACAATTTCTTTAGAAATTCATTCAATTTCTTTTACTTTCCTTAAAGTGCTGAAGGCTGTAAATATAAATAATCAAAACAGATTTTAGATAAAATTTAATTGTAATTAAATTCAAATGAAATGAATCAAAACAAACTAATAGTTAATGTCACTCCCCGGGGAAAAAAATGGTAATACACAGTGAGTTCCAAAATTTGTCTATATGATCATATCAAAAATTTTAGAATAATTCACTATGAAAATGTAAATTCTACATAAATAATTATCCTATTTTAGGGAATATCATTTGTGTAGAATTGAAAGTTTATAAAATGTATCTTTGTACAATTTTCTATCTGATCAAATAGAGAAAAAATTGTAATCTGATTACATACAATTTTATATAATTATATAATTTTATTTTATATAATTATATAAAATTGTATGTTATTTTATACGATTATATATAATTTATATAATTATATATAATTGTTTATTTTCCGGTTCCCCGCTACTATATAACGCAAATACTAATCGGCAGGTAATATCACTCCAAAAAGGGAAAACAATGTAAGTGATCAGGAAAAAAAAAAATGTTACCAAATATAAATATATCCATCCATCTCGCTTAATGCCAAGTATTATTGCGATGACAAGTATCACGATGTATACATTTTTCCTAATTCTCATCAATCTAATCTAAAATATTATTACGATTCCCCGTAAAATCTATAAAAAGAACAAAATTTGACCGCAGTACTCATCAACCAACGACTATCATTGCAATCTTTACTGTATGGAATCGAAGGATCTTATCAGTAAGAGAATTAATTAGCGTTTGCTTTAAATTTTACAGAAAAAAAATTAAAGTTGTTAACCTCTTCACTTTCAGCCCAAATGTTGAATCAGGTGCCACAAGTGGTAGGTATAGTCCCCGCGTGATGCATATGTACGTCGCTGTCAGTGAAGGGGTTAATAGTATACCGGCAGTGTTAAAATGGTTTAATAACTCTACTAGCAACAATAATGAATGGCTAATGGTCCAACAGGTCGTAGCTGTATAAATCAAAGAAAACAAGAACGACTGTAAAAATAAGAGCACCATGGAACTAATTTAAATCCGCAGGTAGTTGCTAAAGCGCAGTGATTGTGCTGACAAATTTCGATGTTCGATAGAATGCAACTTAATAAAATTAACTACTTAAGAAACTAAAGCGATAATCGTGTAGAATAAAAAAAGTTGTGAATAGTAAATGAAATTGATGTATGATGTATCAATAATTTTTGTCTACTACGAAAACTTAGAACTATGTGACTTAGTTTTGATTAGTACGAATACAGGGCGAAAAATTGGTTTGTAAATTGAGTGGGTAGAGTGTCAGATTTCACAATTCGAAGATTCCAATCATCTTTGGTTTGGATCCACCAACTGCACAAATATCCATTTTTTATCATTACTATAGAAATGTACATCCAATGTAGATTCAAACAGGATTAATTAAGGCGATAAAAAGATCGCTTTATAATTATCAACAAGTGCGTGTTAATATTATTTTACGTACAATCTACGTGACTGTCATATGCAACAGTATATACTAATGTTGTGTTAATCAATTCACCAGTCACATTAATTATAGGGGCTGCTATCATTTACTTCAAATTTCTTATCATAATTTTATTGTTGAAATAATTAATTTAATTATTGAAATAATATACTTAACTTTGTAAAGGGATTAGAATAATCGCAATTACCGCAATTTTTACTATTTTTTTTCTTCCCGTATAGATGCAAGTATTACTTCATTCTCTTTTTTTTTGACATAACATAATAAGTAGCACATAACAATAGTAGACCGTAATCGTACTTATTTCATTATTTATTTTTCATAAAACTTTGTAAATTTAATAGAAGTTACAGAACTTGATAATGTTAGAAATTTTCATGCTTTCTAGATCGCATACATGCATCGTAAGATCTAAGACTGTATATGCACGTGACAGAGTAGATCATGTATCAAGTGACAGGCATTGAATTGTTGCAATATATGCAAAATATATTAATCCGGCAATCATTTGTATTCAAAATTCTAATTATGCGGCCTTTTTCTTCATGTTCAGAAAAATATTAACTTCTCCACGATAGCAAAAAATATGTATTTCAATATAGAGATTCATCCAGTGCTTAATTTGTGGAGAACTTTTTATAGAGCAATGTTCAACCAGTAATAACAGTATTGAATACAATATAAATACCATGTATAATTTTTTACCTGGGTTTTGGTTATTGCTCTGGGGGAAAAAAATAATTGCTTTGGTATAAGACGATTCTAGTTATTACGTTTTTATAGTGCATTTTTACTTATATCCTATCATTTGTCCCTTTAAGACTCGACTTTCTCACACATTGTGTTACGTTCGAATTGTAACTGTATTGAAGTCAGACAGGTTCATAAATGACAAAAGAAATTGTCGTCATTTTGATATTATTCAAAATTATCCTTAAGATCACGAAATACTCGAAAATCACTTTGGGACATCCTCAAAGAAAAACCCTCCTTCGGGACAAGTCTTTGAATTTGATCAACAAACACCCCTTACGTTAATGGGCAATTTCTTGAAGATTCTTATAATGACTGTTTCAGTACGTATAGATATTTGTTCCAATTATTCGTGATATAATTAGAATGATGACGCCGAACGTAGTGCGTTGTGAAGTTATGGTTAATAAATTCAACAATATTTATGGGGTTTCAAATTTTTTACAGATAGCAGATGAATGTCGGTTGTATATTTCGAAAAGGAGACTTAAGTATCTTAATTTTTTGAATAGGTATAGGTTCTTAAAAGTGAATTGGTGCGGATCATCTTGTTCTCGAATTGTTTGTCAGATATTTCTCTATTAGATTTATCACAACAAATAGCATAAGTTCTAAAGAATAAAAAATTTTTCTTTATAATCGCGAATAACACTTTTCGTCGTTGAAACAATACTCAATACCAGAACAAACTTGGTATCTGTGACGACAACTGGACCGACAAGCAACGCAGAAAAATTACAACAATAACTTCGAGATTTGTTTACTTAGAAATTTTCTTAAAAAGGAAAAAACTAAAGATGCATTACGTGCGCACCAACCAGTGATCCATAAGTGACAAAAACTCACTTCTTATCTTAAAATTTCTAAAGTAATCGTAATCTGTCGAAATGCCTGAATACCATAAATGTACACACCAAGCGGCAAGTTCACAAGCGTCGAACGTCGACAGCGGTAATCGCAATCGGTATCGCGGAAAAATGGTGACAGAATCTCGAGATATTTTTGATGTACGATACCTTGACGAAAACAATAAATTTCATATCAAAGGGATTTTGTATACAATCCTATACCGTTTTGTGTTTGACTCATTCCTTCCTTGGAAGACACAGAAAATTAGTTTAACCATCAAATACATTTAATAACATTTCAAGAATAAAATGTAGCAAACAGGTCACTAACAATAGCGATTTATTACTAAATACGGACTGGCGAAGTTCAATACAAGCACGCTTGTAAATAATGACTCTGAGCCTAATGGAGTTCCATCAGGAATCGGTATAGAAATAGAAGATACTGATCGAGTCGATTTTTCGTAGCCTCCTTCTAGATGGAATCAACAAATATTGAGTATACCGTGTTATCGATAGATAATCAAAGAAAAAATATAAAATCATTTTTCACTTTTAAATTACAATTCTGAACACTTTCCTACCGTAAAGGGAACTTTTGTACGACTTTTCAGGTTTGCCATTTTTTTTATATACTGATAACAAATTTTACCTCTTCTTTCAAGAATATTGTGCAAGGTATTCGTATACGCAACAGGGTGATATGGAAAATTATGTTTTGTATACCTCAATAGAGGCGCCATAAAAAATATCTCCTGTATAGAGATAACAAAAGAGCGACTTTAGAAGTTCAAGGATAGTTTAATAAGACTACCAGGACCATGTTCTTTTAAGATTGGGCGGAATTATCAAGTATCACCTCCTATGAACATATTTAAAATACTTACTCCAAAATTCAATTATTGCATTACTTGCAGATTTGTAGGTGTAATATCCTAAGGCTAAAATACTTTTAGTTACATTTTGGCTAGCAGGAGACTTTTTTGTTTCCACCCTGTGAAAATATCGCGTTTATGATAATTGTGATTTAAGCCATGATGAAATCCATGGATTTAATAAAGCCTACAACCGAATAACTGTAATTCAATAATCTATAATTTCTTCGCGTTTCTTTTGTCGTCTTTTCATTCTTCTGTACTTTCCTCTAATTTCATTTATTTTCTTTTTCTTTTTCTTATATCGATGATTAAGTTGCAATGACCTAAGAATACGCATCTTGTTTATTATTTGACGTTATCGTCAGGTCTAATAAAATTTTATACCGATGAAGTGCCGAATGCAAGTTACACATATCTCTAGAAACAATATATAAATTCAGAAATACTAATATAACACCTTTATTTATAATTTTAACAGTTTTCAATTAATTACGTTTGCGTACTCTTGGGCATATTTCTTTCTAGTAGTATGTAATCCATTTTTTTAAAATACGCAGATTAAGCACACGAAAAACAGAAACTGCCGTTGGCAGTTAAAAGCTGTTATACAAGATTTATTGAAAATTTTCGATTCAATAATTTTGACAGTTATCACATTGGTTCCAATCATTATTTTCAGTACGAAAGCAGGTTCCTTCATTTTATTTTCATTTGCAATTCCTCATTCCTACCATTTGAATATCAAATAAGGAAATTGATGAAAAAGGCACGTAGGATTGGGATACCATTTCTGGAAAATACGATGTGCAATGTTCCGAGATTATCATTTATAAAAGAATATCTGTCTCAAATCAGATTTTTAGTAGGCGAAATTCATTATCGTACCGTTGGATCATTTTATTCAGTTATTTATGAAAGTCTAAATAAACGCACAAATCAAGAAAATGAAAAATCTTTACCAATAAATGATGGGTAAAACTTTATTAATCGATACATGACGCCTTTCTACAGGATCTTGGCTAACCTTCAATAAAATAATACAAAATTTAGCGTATATAAGTTTCCCTCAAGTACTAGCGTGGCAATTACAACAATTACTTCTTAATTTCGCGGCGATTGTCGTTCTCGCTCATAGGAATTTCTAAGGGATGAACGCAATAGTGTGAAGACGCAAAAATGTTCTAAAGACGTTTAAAGAAAATTCCGAGGGAAATCAACAGCAGTCCGCTAATTTGTGGCAAGAGTCCCTAAGCAACACAGAAGTATGCGAGAAGCACGAGCGAGGACTAGTTCACTGCCGCGCCACCAGGTGGCCACCCCACTCTCAAGCAGAATCAGAGTACCATGGGAATAATTAGTGTTTCGATGTTGCTGTTTTTCTTGTATTCAGCACGCTTTAATGTGATTCCGACGTTATCTTGAACAACCTGACATTATATCCTGAAGGATCTTGTGTTCGGTATCTTTTGTATCCTGCATCCTCTCATCTGTGACAAAGGCATTCTCTTTTAGATCATACCTTCCATTGAAGAACTCTGTGGTTTTGTTGTTTTTCCTATTACAGCAATCAATCCAACCTCCACCTGAGTACAGAATCCAGTAGCGCAGCGTAGCTAGCCTGGAAATTAGCAGAGAATGTTCGCTCTCGCTATTTGAGTCATCCGTAGCCGGAAGTGTTGGCTTCTGCAACGTCAAGCCATTCCCGACACTTCGGAGACATCGACTTTTGACATACCCGACAGAGACGCGACAGGAGAATAGATATGTGAATTATAATAAATGTGAAAAGTTAACCCGAAAGAACGTTCTATTATTACTGTAACATAATTACCCGATTACCGTTCCGAATCCTGGTTCACTTTAGAGCTAAGTGGCCAAAATCGTCGTATGTGGAAACTGCTACTTCACCTTACAAATTAGTTACCAATATATGTATAACGTAAAATCTGACGTACTGCCAACCGAACCGCCTGTTGGGTTGTTTACCGACTTTATCTACCTCAACCCTAGCAACACGTTGCTACTGTAGTATAGTAGAATTAGCAGCTACGGCAAGTTTCAAAACTGACTTCATGCATCCTCATAATATTTGTGCAGGTTATAAATAAATGTTTGTTAGAGAGCAAAATGACGTCTTTTGAAATCATAGACGTACGAAAGGGTGTCTGGTATCTGGAAATTAAATATTGAAGTATTGATTATTTAAAAAGCGAAGTTATAGAAAACACCAACTTTTAAAATGTCTAAAATGTTAAAGATAAACATAAATAAGGAGTCTTGTTCGGCCTCCTCATATTTGTCGATAATATACAAAATAATAGTACATTGTATATTAAACCATAATATCGGATATATGAATTGTGTTAGAGCTAACGCATTTGGAGAGGAAAATTTATTACAGACTTACGCTGAAGCGAAAGCGGGTATAAAACAAATATGGTCACTCGGAATATACGTTTCTGCAAATTATTATTTAACTAAACTAAATAGTGCACAGGATGCAATATCCACTATCGAGAAATTATCTCAACACATTATGAAATGGCAAAATATTCTTAATTCAGGCCTGCTAGTGATATGAATTATAAGTATCATATATGTATTTCAAACCATCATTTAACTTTATTATCAGCTTTATTTGTAGCGATTGTATGTGATATTTTTTTCTTCAATTCATGAATTTTCATTTGCAACAACGCTGATTCATAACATTCCAGATAACACAGAGCTGCACAGGATGCCTCAGATATCTATGATGTATCAGAAAAATGAATAAAAGATTTTTTATGTAACTAGCTAACAAATGTCATTCCATAAAAATTTCTATACGCACCATGCATAGGGACTGGCGCGACGTCTGGTACTGAGAATGCAAGTCAAAGGGATGATAATTGACTGCATTGTTTGTCGTTTTTTCTGAATTAACGTTTGAGATTTCAATTTATTAAAGCATGGCAAAGTCACCGCATTGATTCCAATTCCTGGCACAAGTCGCGCTGGCGTCGCTGTAAGTCCTGCCCCCTATAGTCCATGCACGATGTTTTTTTATAAGATCCCTAAAAGACTTTAATGTCGAAGTCTTAAAGAGCTCTAGAGACAGATGTCTGATAGAATTCTTCTAGAATTGAATGCTATCTGGGATGGCATTCAATGAGAACACTAAACTTTGATGTCTTCATGTTCGTGTTATATATATATAAGTTTTCCGAAGCCCGCTTGTCATACCTACGGACAATAAAGAATATTGATTAATTTTTCTCGTCTATATCTTGTTGAGCTTGTCTGCCGATACTCAAGCTGAATAATGACGTAGCAAAATGTAAAATTACGATTTTCTCTGATCGGATGTATTTTGTGCTATACACAGTGTTCCGAAAGTGACACAAACGAGTAACACGGTTGAATTCTACGTGAAAAATTGAGAAATACGTTTTATAGCAGAATTAATTTTTTACTTCGAATTCCGAAAATAACTTACTGGTTTACGGCTACATGCTGACCCACTGAATGGGGCTCATTCGTGGTCCAGCGTAGCTTAATGGCACAAAAAATACGAAATCACTAGCTCGTCAATGAGCATCACTTATGTGAGTGAGCCAGCATATCTATCGCCAGCTGCGCGCTTATACGTTGAAAATACCAAGTTTAACACTAAGTATCTTCTGATTGTGACCTGAAGAATGTATTACGCTAAAGCACCTATTTCCCCATTTTTCACGTGGAATTCAACCGTGTTACTCGAATGCGGTTTTTTTTTTCAAACACCTTGTATATTAGAAATAACACATGCTGCGCGTTACTGTGATATTGGATTCATAATCTGCTTATTTCATACACATTAAGTAGCACCAATGTTATGCATGCGGTTACTTACTCTATATTAGTTTTCCATGTAACGTGTGAGGTATGGTACAGAGTGTATAAGTTAATAAAAGAGATAGATACATATTCGACGGATAATTATGATGCATTATCAGTTATGCGTTGCTTAAGCTCAAGCTCCGAATCGGTATTTAAAGAGTTACGAAACGTAATTTGAAGTGATTGCGATGAAGCATGTCCCCAATAGATGAAAAATCCGTCTACCAAGGCAGACGAACTAGTAAGCTCGACTCGCTCTTCGATCCGATTTTCCAAGTTTTCGTTATGCGACACGCCGACTCCGAAATCGATACAAAGTAGGTTAACTCAATTAGCTGAAACAAAGGCTTTCGTCGCGCAGAGACGCATTACATCTAGGCTACGGGTTACGAACCCGTAAGCCATGACCTCAGTTACAGATTAAGCTGGGCCTAATGACCAATCTCTCGTAGGACGATCCCTCTCTCTCTCTCTCTCTCTCTATATATATATATATGTATATATATATATGCACATCTATATATATAAACTTGTCAAAGGGTAGTTAGGAGGACGTGCGGCGTTCACAATGGCAAGCGAATGTGTTTAAAAAAA
>JASANN010000352.1:731844-809115 GCA_031762395.1 Calameuta pygmaea | reverse complement strand
CGCTCCCCCCACTCTCCGCCTGCTCCCACTAACCGAGTCCTGCGCGACGGATTTGCGCGCACACAATTTTAGGCAACTTCCAGTACTTCTAAATATGCTTGCTCAAAATTTCTGATTTCTAAGTGTTACTATTTTACTTTCAATCGACTGTGGCGATGCAATTGGTCCAGTCGATCAAACCACGGCATTATATCTATATTGGACAAAAATATACATTTTCGCATGGTATAAATCATGTGTTTTTATTCAGCGCATCCTTTTTTCTCTCTTCGTTCATGCATATTTATCGTTTTACATAGATCAGACATTGGAGTTTACCAGATTCAGAATATTACGATCAAATTTTAAGTTGAAGCACACACACACGACACATATACTCGTACTGCACAAAACTGAACATTTAAATATCTCCCTTTGTAGTTCAGATGCAAAAACATGTTCAACGTCATGGAAATGGTTTTCATAAGTAATCTAATGTTACAAAAGAATTTTTTCAATTCATTCATATCGATCATTGAACATTATTTGTAACTCGATTTGTACCGTTTTATTAAAAGACATCATAAATATATATTTCATTGATTGATTCAAAACACAACTACACTGAGTGGGCAGTATTATTTACGTGCCTCAGGCCGTGCACGCAACAGAGAGGGTACTATGGTGTGAGCGAAACGCCAAAGCGTCGCTCGTTGTGTTCTTTTCGCAGAGCACCAGTGCAAACGAGTCGGTAATATGACTTAGTGTTGCTCTTGCCATGTCTAAACGTTAGCACCATACTGCTCTCTCTGTTGCACGCACAGGCCGAGGTACGTAAACATTCACCGCTCACTCTATCTTACCTGAGAGCAGGGTCCCTCAAGCAGGACACCATTAACGCTAGATTTACAGACATTGATTATCAATATCACCATAAATTGATAAAAAATAATATTTGATTTCTGCAACTTTGACTCTTAAATTTCACACCTCGATCACGCACCTTTAAATTCCAACTGGCTAGCGCGAATTCGTAATTCGTACCTGTGTGGATTTTAAGAGTTAAACATGAAATTTGAAATCCGTCATAATGTTTACATAACTTGTTTCGTCACCATGACGGTTGCCTGTACTTGACGAAAGACTCAACCGCATCTTTTACCAGCGTTATCTGTTTCGTAGAAAAGCAGACGGACGTGCGAGGACAACTACGACGACGGAACTGAAATAAAATAATCTCTCTGGCCGTATCAATACGCCCTGATTTCGGACACTAATCGTATTGATCTTGGTGGTGATCAATTCAGAACCTTTAATTTCTATAGGGAATGTATCAATAACACTTTTTCATATATAGCGGGTCATAAGCATTTCATTCCAAACACAGATAGATACAAAAGTTGACTCGGGTAAAGAGTCTCGGCGGGTCGTGCCCTGTACTGCCGGTTGCCTGTACTGACCGCGAGACTCGAGCGAGTCTCTTGATTACGGGAGAAGGTTCACTGGTAAGCAAACGTTGATAGACACTTGCCAGAACGTACCAGTGCGCGCTGTGACTTGACGGCTGATAATAGTAATTGATAGTAGGCGTTAGAGCTGAGCCAACGTGCCTGTAAATCTTCCAATATACATTTTGTAAATCACGGTTTTTACTCTGTTAAAATAGTTATTAGATAACATATTAATTAACCTGCAAGATACAGAGAGGTGGAGATGCATCGTCGTCGAGGAAGAGCAAGTCCTTCTGAAGAACGTGAAGAAGGTGAGAACAAAATTTGAAAACGCAAATAAGAAATCAAACAGATAACATAATTCGATCACAATGTATACTAATAATCTCTTATTTTCGACTGATTATCAACGATGATGCCTAATAAAAAGCAGTCTATTTATCTGTCCCCTCTGGTTATCACGTGGTGTGTGAATTCTGTATGTAATCGTGTTTAGATATGCATATATGTATGAATATGCTTAGTGGACACGCTAGTTTGTATTGTAATTCTGAGTTTAGTGTGTCGAAAGGATTTGTTGTATTTTGAGAATGAGCCTTCGCTTTTTAGTTGAGAAGAATTTACGTTACTTGGAAGAGAATGGAGAACACGAAGATAACAATGAGAAAGATGATAACAATGCTGAAGAGGAGGATAAAGACGTTTTACGTGCGATGACAGTGGAAGGAATACGTGATAGAATGCAGGTATTTATATATAAATTGTATTATTAACCTATTATCTTATTTAATCTCTATTCTCTTTCTTTTCGATACGTTTATTTGATTTAGCAAATGCGCCAAAATATATTAGAACAAGTTAACGAACAATGGAATGAGATGCTCTCAGACGTGCTGCAACAAGTCGAGACGAATGCGTCCGGTTCTGGGTCTGGAAATAAAATCTTTGAAGATGCCGACAAATATGTTGATCGTCGGTTAGAAAAAAAATATTCTCTATGCCAGTACTTACCCGTTTCTCGGTGGATGGTGTATCATCAAAGTATTTGTTTTGCAGGAAATCTCAAAAAGAAGGTATTCTGTCGAACAAAAGATTCCAACCAAGAAATTCTCTTCTCACTGACCTCTTCAAGATCAAACATATCAGAACGATTTACAACATCTTCGTAGTTATCCTTATAATTCTATTTATAAACACCGCGGTATGCGATATCGTGGATACTGGCTCGTACGTAAATTCTTGTTAGTTTTCTCTCTAAATTATTTTAATAACTGATAATAAGTTAATAACCGTAATCTTAATTGTATTATACTGTTGCACGTCGTTGAATAGGTCCTTGTTAGTAATAATAATGTGAATCATAGAGAAAATTGCTTAATCAGGGACTTTGCACTATAAGTAAGTCAATCGTGTGATTTCTTAACGGTTAGTGATATTCTGTTTCTATAGAAACGACTTTTGCAATTATAGTCAACGGATAATACGTAATAAAGTTTATTCCTTAACACTAACCGTACCATCGACCGGTACATTTGAACGTTTTAGAGCCAAAAATACGTTTATAAAAAATTGTCGGTATGGTTAGTGTTAAATAGTTTTCGATAGACAATTTTTCGAGGCAACAATATATACTTTTATGCTTCAGTTTATGGCCTTGTATGCCTTTTTCGTCGTAGAGATGCCGGACATATATAAATAAGTAAAAAGAAACATAATCGAATGAATTTTCAGAACTCATCTAGGTGTGAGAACAATTATGTTAGGATTTGGAAAATTTCCTACAGTTATTAATATTTGGCTGCTCATGAAAGGATCAACCTTCGCCTTGTACATAATCTTCAGCTTTTGGGCCAATCAGCGCTCTACGTTTCCAGCAAAAAGTAAATTCATCATATGAAGTAATTTATATAAACGGTAATTTAAAATTGTTTTATAAATAATATTCTTTTTGTAGCATTGCCTCGAAAGATCCTAGATTACGGTTGTTTAGCGTTATTTATACTTTATCAAGCAGCGTTCATCGCTTTGCCAGTAAAGGCTATACTTTCAGAAGATTTACCTCCAGTCTCCAGTTTAGTCGTCTTGATGGAGCAGGTGTGTAACCTTGATGAATTTTTTAACTTATCAGAACGGATTGCAAATAATTCTAATGGGTTACGTGTCTTCTGGCCTAGCATAGGTTCGATTGTTAATGAAGACACATGCCTTCGTGAGAACGACAGCTCCAAGGATGATGGTTGAGGAATCGGAAAAGTTACAAAATACAAAAAAGTCACGGGGGGAGACTTCCGGTTCGTCGAAATGCCCAGGGTTTTCAAAGTTCCTTTACTTTATGTTTGCCCCGACGCTCGTATACCAGGACAGCTATCCGCGGTGAGTATATTAAAAAAAAAATTAAAAATATATATGAATCTCAATTAAAGAGAGAAAAGATGAGACTGGACGGTACAGAGAAATGATTACGGTGATGACATGAAATCAGAACGCAGCATATAAATTGGCAAAAAGTCATCTGGAATTACACGGAAGTCGTCCTGGTTGTCTTCTACGTTGCCTTCGTATTCGAGCGTTTCCTAGTACCAGATTTTCGTCAATTTGGGGCACATCCTCTGGAACCACGTGCTCTTATACTAAGTATATTTAGTACAATGATGCCAGGGATCCTGGTCTTCCTTTGTGGATTCTATTGTCTTCTTCACTCGTGGATGAACGGGTCGGCAGAGCTGTTACGCTTCGCCGATAGAATGTTTTACAAGGTTAATAATTTTCTTTTAAAATGTATAAAGTTCAGTTAATTGAAACGCAAAAGAACTTTGCGTATAATTATACAAAGCAAAACGCATGTTACAGGATTGGTGGAATTCGACTTCGTATGACGCATACTATCGTACCTGGAACGTTGTGGTGCACGACTGGCTCTATACGTACATATACAAAGACATGTATGAAATAGTCACACCGCGAAATAAGGTCCTATCAACATTCACGGTCTTTGCCGTCTCAGCGATTTTCCACGAGTACATCCTAGCATTCGCCTTCCGGTTCTTTTATCCGGTAATGCTACTTATGTTTGGCGGTGTTGGTCTCGTTTTTGTCTTTCTGACCAGGAAACATGCCAAAGCTGGTGGTAACATCTTCGTGTGGCTCACTCTCTGTATCGGTAGCGGAATCCTCCTTAGTCTTTACTCCATGGAATATTATGCTAGAATTAATTGCCCACCGTATCAAGATAGTTTTCTTGATTTGTTTTTACCACGAAGTTGGACCTGTCATCGTTCGTAGTTGATAATTGATAATAGAGTCCATTATTAAATTTTAAGGTGCTTTCTAGTAGGGTTCTTCGTGATCTAGAGATATACGGTTATGAATTTATATAAAGATGAAATGAGCGGCTAATAAAGAAAAAATTAATACAATTTTAATCATATATCGTCATTTCTATACAAATTCAATTATGAGGGCAATATCGTGTGTTTGCAAACATCTGCATACATTGACCCCCTGTCTCACAACTTACTTAAATATATATATCTATACATATATATATATATATATATATATATATATATATATGTTGAACTTTTACACCTTCGGCAGGCAGGAATTCAGCATCCTGCGATTCTGAGAGTCCTAACAACCACGCTCGTCTATTGAACAGCTTTCTTCGGAGGGTCAGATCGCCACTGATTCGAGTCAGGTTCAGTGTTCTAGCAGCGCGCACGATGATTGTATTTTTGGAAGAACCGTGTCTACGAGAGGGAGCATCCACCATTCGCCATCCGCCATTGAAAAAGAGTAGGGATCAGAACAAAGAATGACGGAAATGGCTACGGAGATTGAGTGGTTAACAATAAGTGACGAGTAAGGTTCATTTGCCCATACCGACGACAGCCTCGTCCATCAACTCATCGTCGGTGATGCACGGTGAGGCCGAGTGTGGTGAAGGAGGTATAACTCGAGGCGAAGGTGCAGGACTCTTAAGGATGTGAAGACTGAGTGATGGACTCGGCGGAAAGGTCGGCGGTGGTGGAGGTGGTGGAGGAGGAGTGTTACGACGTGCAGGAGCTGCCTGAACCAATGCTCTTTCAGGCACTGTCGTCAATTTGGTAACCTCCTTCGGCGCTGAGAAATCTAGCAACATTTCCGCTGCTTCTTGATTACTGGTCGGTCCTTTCATAGTATTAGTTTCCATTGGAATAACACTGCTTGTTGGCGTAGACGGCGGCGGCAGTGGAGCTAATGACGGTTGTGATTGTGATTGTTGTTGCTGCTGCTGATGTGACTGGGGTTGCGACTGTTGCTGTGTCGGAGTTTGCAATTGTAACTGCAGCTGGGGCTGCTGAGGTTGTTGAGACTGCTGAGACTGTGACGATATTTGACCTTGTTGAGATGTCGGTTGCATAGTCGATTGTTGTTGCAGTTGCACTGGCTGTGACTGATTTAACTGTTGAATTTTATCGTCCTTGTATTTTACCAGGGCGGCATCTGCTGGTTTGGTGCTCAAATTCAGACTTTCTGGGGAAATAGAAGTGCCTGATAATACTGGATGATAGGCGGGTGGTTTTGATGCAGACATTGCGGTGAGTGAGTCCGATTTTGCCAGATTAGGAATATCATCCTTGCCTGTGCTCGTTGTACAATTCAGGTATTGCGATAGAGTCCTAGGAGGCGCATGTACCAATGTTTCCTTACAAATCTCTCGAGAATCTGCAATGCAGTCGTTAGGTTGCTGCATCGATAGATTTGTTGGTACTTCAGCATCCAGAGTTACAGAAGCACTACTACTGCTATTGATACTCATGTTGCTGCTAAGTGTCGCAGTAGCAATTGAGCTACTACAGGTAATATTAGTACTAGAACTTGCACAGGTAGGTGTACTAGCAGCTATAGTCGTTGGTACCAATTGGCTCGAGACTGATGGTGGTAACATCAGACCTGTAGTACCGGAAGCAGGAGTAGTAGTAAGAGTGGTAGTAGCAGTTGCACTGAGAGCAGTTGTTATCGTGGCGGTAGCAGTAGCAATGGGGTTTCCTACAGTGACTGGAATCGAAGTTGCTGGCAAATTATCCAACTTGGAGTGGCTTTGATCCCGTCTTTCCTGTACCTCCTGGGCTTTAGTATTAGATAGAGTATTGGAGAGACTATTAGCCATGGCACTGGATATGGAGAGAGTATTAGGAATAGAATGAATACCATCTCGAATACCATGACTTGTGGAGAGAGCATTCGCGAGAGGCTGAAGTTTTGATTGGTCCGATTTTTGACCGGAAAGAGTATCCAGTAGCTTAGTGACGTCACTCCGATTACTTCCGGTGTTGGATTCAGGTAAGTGAGACAACGTTATCTTGGCCTCAGTTTGTTGCTGCAATTTCTTCTCCGCGGAGTCGACGTTACTAGCGTTTGCTCTCGCTGAGAGTTTTGGTATTTGGAACTTGGTGTCAAATTGTTTCCTCGCACCCTCGACGATAAACTGCGGCGCAAGACCTGGTAATGAGGGCATTGAGGCATGCGCAGCTAATACCTTGAATGCCCTCTCGCTGTCGCTTTCCTCGCGTAGACCAGACGGACTTGACTTCCTCGCATCAGAACTCTTGGTGCCGAATAAACTTTTGTCACCCAGTTTCGGCATCCTGGACTTATCGCGACTGCGGCTCAGGTCGGTAGCACCACCGGCGCCTGAAGTCTTTGGCGAACCTGACGAGGACTTTGAGAGACCTTTTGTTAATAGGCTGCTGACATTGCTACTGCCAGGTGTACCTGTACCGGATACGCCACTAGCGCCACTTCCATTTCCTCCGGATGATGACTTCCCAGAGGATGGAATTTTTTGGCTTGAGAGGCCAGAACTGCCTTTGCTACCTGTGCTGCTTCCTAATTTCGGTGAGACCTGAGATTGGGGTTTTTTCGAGGCTGGACCCGAATTCACACCAGGTTTCAGTCCCGTGTGAGTCTTCGGCGAGCCGTTACCCGAACCAGACGATGACGTTGAACTAGAAGATATTTTTAAGCTGCTGCTACTCGTTCTTGAGTCTTTTGTTCGTGTCTTGTTGATTGTAATCTTCATCACGTCAGAACTATGTTTTACCATGTACTCAGCTGGATTTTTTGTTTCCATACCAAGAGTTGCTGACCCTGATGCCGACGTTCCTGACCCCGTTTTTCCGCTGAGATTCTTACCATCGGACACTTTATTCGAGGTCATCCTTTCTTTTTGAGAGGAGCTCGTATTTCCACCGACTCCCATACCCAGAACCGGCATTCCTACAGTACCACCGGTTGAACCTGGAGTACCACTACCTGTAGTACTGCCCCCGGAACCCTGGCCAGCTCCTGCTGGAGCGCTCCTGGAGGAACCGTTAGTATTGTCATCCGTACAATGCTGAGCGTTCTTTAATTTGTCAATAACCGCACTAAGTGAACCCTTCCTATTTCTGGCTTGTTGCTGGGCACTTGCTGATTTACTAAAATCAGAACCGCTGGACGGTGGCGTATTTTCGCCGCTGCCAGGTAGAGATGTACTTGAACCTGTACCCGTCCCTGATAGTTCTGGACCCACAACATTAACCAACTCCAGCTGTTTCAATTTCCCACTGGAGGAGGACTTGTTTTTAGGACTTTGACGTCCCGATCCCGCAAAGCTCAAGGAAGACGCCTTCCGCTCCTTAGATTCTCTCGTAGAATCCTTTCCGGATGATTTGGTCTTCAACATCGATCCATCACTAGTACTTTTATTTGATGGAGAATTTGCAGCTGACTTAAGAGCAGACATACTTGGTTTTCCTGCACTAGTGGAGCTTCCATGCTTTGGAGAAGATATACTCCCCTGCTTCGGACTGACGCTGGCCGATGCTGGCACTGGCGTGTGTTTTGGGCTATTATATACAGGCGAATGTTTCGGACTCTGAATAGGTTTATTCACCGGTTGTTTTAGAGTAGGACTTGATTTGCCCATCAAAGCTAGAGGACTAGCATGAGTTGGTGATGGGGACGAACTGAACTTACGTAAAGTTGTCGAAGGCGAGGAAGGTCGCGAACTTATATTGGGAGGTGATTCGCTTGATTTTATACTTAGAGAAACTGCTTTTGTAAGAGGATCCTGCTGTTGCTGCTGCTGCTGTTGTGACTGTTGCTGCTGTATTTGCGGTTGCGGTTGCTGCTGCTGATGATGATGGTGGTGATGGTGATGCTGTTGCAATTGAGTAGCTGCTGATTGTTGCTGCTGCTGCTGTTGCTGCTGATGTGGCTGTTGTTTAGGTGGTAATTTATCCGGTGGACCCATTGGACTATCTTCACGTTTCCGTTTTCTTTTCTTCTCAAGCTTACTTTTGTCATCAGTCTTGCTCTTTGAACTTTTTCTATCCCTGCGTTCATCCGTGAGGTTACTTTTGCTGGATGGAGCCGCAATTGGTGTAATTGTAATAGAACTGGGTAAGGTAGCTTGAGCCGATGAGGCGATAGGAATAATTTCAATACCTGGTCGTCGCTCTAATCCCATCCCAGTCAGTACAGAATTGTAACTCGAACTCTGACTAATTCCACTGCCAGAGATTGGTGTTATGCTCACTGAGGGCGGTACCAGCCCCTTGTTGTCCTCAAAGATATTTGGACTTTTCTTCTCTTCCCGTTTCTTTGTTTTGCGCTCACGTTTAAGAAGCTCCTCCACGTCCTGGAGCTCGTGTACTTCCATGATCTCATTCTCATTATCAAGATCATAATCAGAACTTTTGTCTGTATTAACTAAATCAGCAGTATCAGCATTTGATAAGTCTAGTCCGCTAGTAGCAATACTGGCCACTGATGTTGGTGTTGGTGTCCTCATCTCGTTTGGGTTTTCTCTACTCACATTGCTTCCAGCACCGCCCCCTGTTGGTGTTCCAAGTGGCGTCGAATCAGAACTTGAACTTTCAAGGAGTATTTCTCCTGGGTCTTCTCCCTTTCGTTTAGGACTTCGCCAGAGACAGTCAGCCGCTGCAGCTGCGGCAGCAGCAGCCGCAGCAGCAGCTGCCGCCGCAGCAGTCTTTCTCTTTCGACTTTTTTTAGGACGTTCTGCATTTGTTAATAAAGCACTGGATAAATTTCCTGATGAGTTTTTTGTTTGACCGAGTAAAGCACCCAGTTGTAAAGGATTTAGCATACCGCTGCTATTTGTATCGGATTGGCCGGAATATGACGGAAAACCGATACTATTCTCCGCTCCGGCTTCTAAAAAAGACTGCTGAGAAGATTGTTGTTTAACAGCAATAGCACTTCCACCGCCGACGCATGCACTGAGGCTGCCATTCTCTTGCTTGATATTTATATCTCCATTATTAAAATCCGACAATCCAGAGCCATTAATGTGACCATTTTGATCTCTTCCTGAACCCATATTCATTTGGCCGTAATTTCCAGTAGCAGCACCGTTTCCGCCACCTAATCCACCACCATTTCCAGATCCACTTCCACCACTACCACCTCCTCCTCCCCCTCCTCCGCCCCCGCCTCCCCCTCCGCCGCTGCCACTTAATCCTCCAGCTATGATGCTGTTGTTCGACAAGGGCGTATTCCGGCCCTCCCAAGTCTTGATAAGAGTCCTCATAGTCACAGGAATGCTCAAGCACCTCTGCAATACTTTCCCAATCATTTCCGAGGTTTGCTCCGTATTAGTTAAACAAACGCCGTATAGTTTACATTTCAGCATTGAAATATCCGTGAGGTCAAGTTCTGCCGTGGCCATAGACTCCTCAAAAGGATGCTCTAGACTGACAGCAATATGCTGCCAAGAGAGAGCACTGACTTCGAACATGGTCGTGTGCTCAAGATCCTGTCGGGCCATTGGTCTCACGCAGCTTGCCAAAAGTGAGTTAAATAGAGCCTGTTGTCTCAGGTATACAAGAATCTGCGGTACGTGAGCAGGATGAGTAAAAGGAATACTGCTTACAAGAACACCCTCCATATTCTTATTCCCTGTCATGAAGTAGCAGTGCTGTTGATCCGGCAGAGTCTGCAGAGATATGAATAACGGTTTCTTTATTCATATCTAAGTGAGCTAAACTATTTTAATTTTGTATGTATTAATTTTTTAAATACTCACCACATATAGCCCTCTGTTATTGTGGCAATCGAGTTGTCCGTCGCTAGCATGCTGTACTATTAGGCTTAATAAAGGTTGGGGTGTAGAAACGTCACCACACTCTAATTCTGTGACCTTCTGGATTCGCCGCACTAGCTCCAAGCACATGGGCATCTTCTTCGCCAGTTTGAGAACGAAGCAAGCAGGTAGCATCGAAGAATTAGAGCTTGTCAGTGGAGCATACGAAGGCGTGCTGTCGAGAATACACGCTGCGTGTCTACATAATCATGAAGAAAAATCAAAAAGGACAGGAAGCATGTCCGACGAACCTTTTTCCCGTAGGACTCCGATTGACAGCAATGATACTTGTCGTGGGTAGCTTGTGAGAGGTGGAGCCTTCCATACAGACAGTCACCGAATGGCCGACCTTACGAGTGATCACGGCATCCGCAGTTAGCATCATGCTACTACGATTCTCACGATCTATCAAGTCATACGGTGATACGAAGTAAGTTAATCGCATTGCGTGGCCACCTCTTCGTCGCTCTAGAATACCTATTTAATAGTATTTGTTTTAGGTATTTTGACACTTTATGAACTCAATGTATCCCACCCTTTACCCCTGATACATTCTCACCACTAACCAACTGGACTTTTGTGTACAAGGTTGAAAGGCTCCTTTATGAATGTTTGTAGCTGAGCAAGAACACCCAAATCTGTTTCCAGCGATTGTAAAGCACTAAATGCCTTACATTTCACCTTCTTGTCTGCATTCAACTGGTATATCGATGTAAAACCTTCCAGTTGTGTTGTAAAATCCACAAAGTCACCATGTGATAAACAAGCAACCAACTCCTCGCAACTCTACCAATAATCAGAAAGTTACTAATAGATCAAAGTATTCTAATATATATTTGAAAACAAACTTTACGACTTTACCTGTGGTTCATTCTTTCCTTCGTGATGAATCTTAACGTCATTCACTGCACCGCTGGGTTCCAAAATCACTTCTAAGAAGAACATATCAGAGGATATGAAAACTTCTGTACCAGGTGGCCCAGGAATCATAAATTTTAATCTAAAATAAGAGAAACATCCACTTTGACCTTTGACATAAAAACATATACCTTCAAGAAAGTTAAATATAGTATACAATACCCCAATTGTCTGGTAAGACTCTCCAAACGTTCTACCATTGATTGTAAAGAAGTAACTTTTATAGAATGTTGCAAAGTATCCAAACATTTCTGAAGTTGATTCTTTTCGACACTGTCAACAGCAAAACGTTTGTCCTGCACAACATAAAAATGTGTAACACAATATCAATTTACTATTATACACCTCCTATAGAAACACAAGTACTAACCAACATAGCCATTCGCAAGTTTCTTGCTGTTTCTACAAAAGACTTGAAGGTAGAAGCTTTGGAACGTAGTTTTTCCATAAGCAATTCCATTTGCCATTCTTTACCCTTATCCATTCCTATTTCCATGTTAATACCATTACTAGGCTGTTGTTGCGATTGCTGTTGTGGCACGATATTTTGTTGTTGCTGCTGTTGTGTTTGTTGTGGTTGCTGTTGCTGTGGCTGTGGTTGTGGTTGTGGCTGTGGTTGTGGTTGTGGTTGTGACTGTGGCTGTGGCTGCTGCTGCAGCTGCCCAGCTGATTGAAAAACATTCATTACAAAATAGCCACGCATTGGAAGAAACATCCGTAAGTCAGTAAAATACTTACCAACAGGTTTTGGCCCATTTGTTGAATCCATGTATCCCTTTACGGGTAACACGGATGTCATAATACCGCCAGCAGTTAGAGAACAAGGAAATTGCTACGGAATGTCTTCCTTTCCCTTCCTTTCCTTTATGGCTGACTCCCCCTATGGGGAGATGTGCCAGAGGAATGTCCGTGGGAATGTCTTAATTCCTTCCTTTCCTTATGGCTGCCTCCTCCAATGAGGAGATGTGCCAGAGGGACTGTCTTAATGAAGTTTGAAGTGGTTGGACACAGACAACAACCAACTAGTAAGAAATCATATCCTCCAAAAATCCAATGGCATCAACGCGCCACGGTTTCCCTCTTGCGGCATTGCCCAAAATTAATCTAATGTCAAGTCCGCAAAAAGACATTTTAAGATGATAAACAATTTTTCTATATTAAATGTAATGGCATTTTTGAAAACTAGGATAATTTTCCTACTACTAAGCTTGGCCCAATATTGTCTTTAGCTTGGCCCATGTAAAACGGAATTTAATGCATTAATGCATTCACGCTTTCACGCCGTCCCAGTTTTTACACTTTGCGACCTTGCGCGTTCGATGGGACGTTTCTCGGTTGCCCTTCACGATAAATTAGTAACGCTCCAATTTCGCAGTATTCCGAAGATTACTGCTCCTTTACCAAATATTTAACTTAATATTAAATAAAGAAGCGCGGTCTAATGATGATAACCATCATAGCCGATGTACCAATGGACGTACACACCAAACCGAATGGGAACTGGTCGGAGAATTTTAGAATTATATACGCACCCGTTAGTGCAATTCTTACAAGGCCAGAGAAAGATTCCCTCACAGAATACCAATTCAAATTCAGTACCAGTAATTAGACGACCAACTCGATCTTGTAAGTCTATAACAATAAGAAAGCACGTGTTGCTCGGAAAATCAACGGCATTCTCACGATAAGAAAATAACGAGATCCGTTAGAAAATTCAATAAGAATTCAAAAATAAATCCTTGAACACCAGATGTTATAGTAATATTAACGCCAGTCGTTAAACAATCAGCTCCATTCTCGCAGTCTCTATAACCTTTTCAGTAGAAGAGATTTTATCAGACATTGATGAGAGAATAAAGACTGTGAAGGCTGTAGAAGCAGTGATGCCTGTAGAAGCGATAAGGCTACAGAGGCTTTAAACCTTTAAATCCGCTGTGAACACACGGATGCTGTAAAGACATGAAGGGCCGGCTCTCTCTAGAGAGATTATGAACACGGGCAGCTGGAAAAATTTAAAGACCGACCATACGACCATGTTATATTTCGGGCGTGCTACAATTTTGTGGCAAGTTTCAGTAATGGGACCTTGGAGCATTTGTTTCTCTGAGTAACACTTTTATCTTGCGAATAACTTTAATGATTATGAGTTTATTAGCTATTCAAATTGCTTTTAAAGAGTATAGTTGTGTTTCCTTTATTAGATTTAGAGTTCTGGATATAATAGATCGAAATAATGATACAGTTATAATATCCAATTTTACATGCAATAAGCTTCAAATGAATTTAATATAGAGAGAGACAAGCGATAATTTGCGCTCTAAAGAAGAATTCGAAGGACCGTTACTCGTATTATTTATCATCATGAAGTCCTCCTATCTCATGCACGTAACACATATACATTTAATGATAATGAACATCTATTGAGCTCGCACGTAAAACAGGGCGATATAACTTTTTTAAATTCTTTTTTGTTCATCTTTATAGTTGAAGATACGATTTCTTTTCACGAGCGTCTTCAATAATACTAGTCCAAAAATGAGTACAGGGTTGAAGTGGGGGTATGAATGAAAGGACTTTCTTCATTCTCGTTAAATCTTCAAGAATCATCAAGATTCATCGGTAATGGCCGTGCTCGATACATCGTTGGACGATGATAAAACCTTAATATTTCAACATTGAGATTACTCATATACAGTATATGACTTGAAGGAGGAATTTTAGCATCTAGTCTCGTAAAGTCCACTCCTTCCAATATAACGAACCCATTTGATAACGTCATGATCAGAGTAATTGAGTTTCGACTCAAATACTTTAAGATATCGAACTTTAAATCCGGACGGAGCAAATGGGACCTCGAAGTTCATTGAGATTGGAGGTCGTGTCCATTTCTTTTTGGTATCCGTCTCGAGTAGATCGATTTCCGCTGATAATTGAGTCTCTTTCATTCCTGCCATTCGCTTGATCTTCCATACGATTGCGTTTTCTGATGCCTTGTACTTTGCTTTGCCTTTTAGGCAAATCAATTGAACGCCCGCTGTATTTAATGGCGTCGGAACGCGAACCTCGATTTTCTGTCCCAGTAAGGAAGGCTTGAAATTGGATTTTAAGACTGCCTTTACTTCCATTTTAGTACGTCCTACCTCGCGTACTAAAGGAATTACTCGAAATGGTAGAGATATATCCTTCGTTGTGCGATACCTGTTGGTCATTTAATTATTAGATGATTATAAATTAATGATGATACTATACGTCGGATAATCAATATCTACTCACCTCATCAATTCAAACTCGCCATCTGGCGGTATGAAACTAATGGAATGTTCTGTTTCGAATTTTGATAATTTCACGCATTGATGAAATTGACAATCATCAATAACCACTACTGGTTTCCCTGATCTGGCACCAGTAGGATCGTCACCACCACCTCCTAATCCACCACCTCCTTTCATTCCTTTGGCTTCCATTACAATTTTATCGTTAATGCCAAATTTACACTCTGGCATACCAGATAAATAAGATTTCATGACTACCTGATTATAATATAAAAAAATGGTGTTACAGTGATTTATGATAATTTCTTCAATGTATGTAAAATATCAGCATACCTTTCCTGCCACATGAGCACTCAGAACTTGACCCTGTGGATTCATTAAGAGATTAACATATTCAAGGACATCAAGGAATAATTCATTGCGACGATATTTTATGCCTTCTCGACGCCAACCGATCTGGCCAGTCACTTGCGATGTTATTTGTGCTTGTTCTTCCTTTGTTGCAGATTTTACACCCTGCTGTGTAATGAATGTCTTTAATACTCCAGTATCGCAATTCTGTGGGTACCCAAAATCCAGTATTTCTGTAGATGATAAGAATGAAATATGTCATTATTTTTTATATTAATTATATCACTATGAATATTGTGTTAAAGAATGTACTAACCATCGAGCAATTCATAGATAAGAACAAAATTGTTCTTAATATTTTCCTCCGATATTTTGCCAAAATATGATTGCATGACATCAATTATCTTTAACAAAAACTCAAACACCATAGCAGCATTGACATTCTGCTTGGTTACAGCAGCAAGCCAAATATTTGCTCTCTTTATATGAAAGAATGATGTTCTAGCAATATTTGTCACAGGTGAACGGACTTGTTGACGAGCATGGATAACATTGACACGAAATGCATCAACTGCATTCCTTCCAATGTCATCTCGATATACTCGGGAGATAAGGACTTCTCCCTTATGGTTGTAGACAAAAAGACCCCCTATCATTTTGATACAGGGTATGTTTTGTCTGCTGCTATTCTATACCTATAACAATATCATTATGCATAATCAGCTTGAAACACTATTAAACAAAACTGACAAGCAATGTATCTTCATGAGAGTGACAAAATCCTAATTAAAGTTTATTATTAAATGTACATAGACTTCATTGAAGTGAGTGATTCAACAATTCAGTCACTGAGCAGTACATATTGTTGTGTCCAGGACACGAAAACTAGTATATATTAAAAAGATATCAGAAAAATATAATAATGTAAAATTGATAACGCCCCCTTTCATAAATGACATATCCGTTTCTCTCATGTCTTACAAACGGTTAGTAGTATCGATCGTGAGGTCGTCAAAGTTTAACTCGAAATTTAAAAAACTTTGATTAATCTTACTCCAAAATGGGTCAACAAATATTCCCCAATGAGTAATACTGATTCTTAAATAAGCCAAGGGTACTTACGCATCTCAGTGTACCGAATAAAAAAAGTTTTATGAAATCGAATCGACGTCCAACCCCAGGTAGTAACCACAGCCAGTATTTAACGAACAGTGACGAACAGTTCCGAATGCCAAAATGCCAAATGACGTATACGACACCCACTTTACTACTACGTGTATCGACAAACATCTATTCTAAAAAATTTCAATATCAAATCAACATAGTAAAATGTAGAATTTATATAATAAATTAATTTTTCAATTATAGTTTTATACTGTATTATTAAATATTTTTAAATAATAGTAGGAACAAGTTTGTTGCAGATTATAAACCGGTATCTGAAATTTATTGAGGTTGAAACTCACTTTCAAAGATATTATATATATACAAGAGTGCCAAATTATTATTTATTTATCATTCATTTGCATCGAATTTAATTAAATGCAAATAGACACAAAGAAACAATTACAGATCGCTATACATGGAATGAATTATTGTTTCTTTTTAGCTAGATTGAAATTGCAAATTTGTAAGCATGTATTATTATTTTCTTGTAACAGCAAAGAAACCATTGTTGAATAACTTGAACAAATTAACAAAAATTTCTGAAATTTGTATAAGAACGAAGTCGTCACTTCCGTAAAGGGAACAACAGGAAATAATACTTGAGATTGGTAGGCGCAAGTGCAAAGTACACAATATATGTTTGCGATAAAATAGTGTAATGAGGAATGATATTTATTTCTTTTTAAAGGCAATATACTCTATACACTTAGATTTTAATTATTGTGTAATGATAGTGATGAAAATATAGAATTCGGCAAAATATTCGTCACTACTTGTCATGGCTAATAAGGGGATGAATAATAATAATATCCCTTTACGGGAGAATCTTGTGAGTATCTTACAATATATTCCTAGGTTATCTTCCTTGTAATGAGAATCGGTATATTAATTGTACAACTGCAGTAGTCCATAAATCATATAAATTAAATAATATTAATTACTTCGTGATATTACAATTATACTGGCTTACTTCACATTACATGTTATAAACAATTTCTCTTGCAGATCAACACGGCAGTCAAATTCCTGCAAAATCCTAAAATATCTGCAAGTCCTACTGAACAAAAACAGGAATTTCTTATTAGAAAAGGTCTGACAAATGAAGAAGTAAAAAAAGCCTTTGAGCTAGCTTCCATAGAGAATATTGAGACTAGTTTTATAAAAGATGAAAATGAATTTACTGCCATTGCAATACCTCCTTCTCAGCTCCAGATTCATCCATATTATCAAGTTCAAACTCTTCGGCCTACACTATTTTACAAAATCAAAGAATTTTTTAATGCAACAGCTTTGATTGGTGCTACTGTATATTGTGTTTATTGGCTATATAAGGTATATTATCCGATCTTGGTTAAACACTATAAACAATCTAGAATATAAAAATAACAAGACCGTATTACTTTGATTTTGTCTGCATTGTAGAAATTTATTGCACCATTCTTGTTTGGTCGTAAAAAACCCAAGACTGTGGAGGACTCTGTCACAAAATTGGATGAAACTATACAGAATTCAATGAAAGAAGTAAAAGAGTCCATTTTAAAAGTAGATGGAGATGTTAATAGATTGACACAAAGACAGTGTATGGAGCCAACTATTCCACATTTGGTTCAAGAATTAAAACAAGACTTAGCTAGTTTGAAGGCATTACTTCTTTCACGGTTTGTATCCAAATACTCAGCCGCAAATAAAATAATATTAAGATTGCTGTTCATAACTATTTGCTTGTTGCATTTGATTTTTCAGAAAACAATTTCCAAATGCTCCAGCTTCCATACCAAGTTGGCAATTGCAACCGTCCAGTTCTAACCCAAATAAGTCAAATGACAGTGAAGATGACACTGGTAGTGGCAGTAGCACGAATAATTCTGACAGCTCCTTAGAAATGATCCGAGAAGATCCTTCCAAAGAATAAATTTAAAGGCATAAGTGACTACCAAAAACTTCAACGTTCCATTGTCTGCCGTTAATCAGGCTTTCATATTAATTTTTTCTATTATTAAAATGGCTGTTAATGGTATCAAAAATAATGTTGGAATACGTACTCAAGAAGCGGCTGATAAAACAAGTAAATATATTTATTTAAGTCACTGGATGAGATATTATTCAAAACGTTAATGGTGGCTGCATTTTTGTTTTTATAATATTTACATTTTGTAAAAGAGATAAAAAAAAGTTCATTAATGGTGGTGATGTTAAAGAACCGCGGTATTTATTTAACGTTGTTTATTTGAGAACAAACTGCGGATATTCCAATTCTGCGCACACTTCTTTTTTTTAAATATATATGTGTGTATATATATATATCTTAATTCGATATCCAATTATTTTATCATTATAACCAAGAATTGATTGATAATTAAACGTATATCAATGCGTATATAATATATACTTCCAGTTACGACGTATCGCGCAGTACATTCATACAAGACCAGTCACTCCCTTAATACGGACAACACACACTCTTGTACTCTAATATGTACAAACCATGTAATATTGTTACTTCTGTTGATTACTATTAGACAAGCGGGCAAAATACACAGCTATGTGCATAATTTTGTTCCGTATGATATTCTATTATACGGCTATTCTAAAACAAGAATTTCAACAGAAAATTCTACGTGCAATCGATTCCCAATGAACCGTTTCAATTTCCTTCCATTCTTTCTTTATTACTTTTACCTTAATTTATTATACCGCAAAAGTTCAACAAAGACAAATTCTGTTGTTTAGTAATATTTATTAATACTCTTTGTTAGATTAGGTATAATTAGAATGGTTGCCTCACTGATACAGTGAGTTACAACCATGTCCGTTTCAAATGTGACTTAGTACACTTCTAGCAATCCTAGGTCACTTTACTTTGACAATATACCACTGTATGTTGACTCTTCTGCGTCTATTTATGTATTTGAGGTGGAAGTGGGAGTGGGAAGGTGAATATGATATTGCACTCATTCGCTCTCACGCTTTTCTTGACCAAAAAAGTTGATCTGACTAAAAAAAAAAAGAAATTTTTGCTAGTGAAGTTGCTGTTTGAGTATCGAATAAAAAATATAAGTTTCACGATGAAATTGGGATGTACGTCGCATGATAATTGAATAGGCGCGCTAATAGAAAATCACGAAATTATATTTATAAATTTTTGTTTCACTGTTGCCATGTTTGCCTTCTCTTTTGCAACTATCTTTTTTCTTGTATACTTAAACCAGAAAAATGAACCTAGGATGCTTTTTGTGCTGATGTAGGTACTGGCTGACGGTCCCGTTCCCCGTTGCACACACTCGCAACTATCGTTCGACGAGTATAGAAAATTAGGACAGGGTTACAGGGTTCATCATCTGGCTCCCCGGGTAGCGTAGTTTTTAACCTCCCTATTATTAATAACAGTAATAATTCTAGGCTAGACACACTAAACTGTTAGCAGCTCGATCTCCAGTCTATTCTAGTTGATCGATCGTTCAGGGCTATGCTACAAAGTATGATGTAGGTGTAAATTTCGCGAAAGTACGGAGCGCACGTCTTGTGTGAAACGGAGCGCGTCCAGGACTGGAAGTAGGCTGAGCAGCGCGGTGTCGCTAGCGTCGCTAAACCACGACTTTATCGGTATTGCATTGTCTGTAATTGAACAATTTAATTGGGTTGATACTTTTATAGTTATAAAATTAAGAAAATAATAAATGTTGATCTGCTATATGAAGAATATACTAACGTGGATAAGCTCTGTAGGCTCCTGGACTGTTGTCGAGTATAAAGACTGATGCTAGATCTGAACAAATAGCAGCCAGGTCCTTGGTATAAGAACCCATCTCTGGTGTACAGTGTTGTCTGTAATACCTGCGTCTTAAGATTCCTCTGTTGTTGTCAAGTTTATCGGCAACAGCTGCTCCGTAGATTTCCATAGATGCCGTAAAAACCACTAGCTCGTACCTAGAAGAATAGTCGCAAAAGACACGTGATAACAAGTATTTATAATTTTGTCACTTGGGACGGTAATCCATTCCAGACGCTTACCACTGACTAACAATGTCTAAGAAAAAGTCCACATGAGGCCTCTTGTGGACGAAAAATCTAACCGGATGTCGGTCTATCGTCACCTTAAGAACAAAATCAGGTGGTGTTCCTGGTCTCACCGTTGGTCTTGCCACACCATCATGATGTGAGTGAATCAATGTCTCATCGAGGTCCAAAACCAATACCTTTCGTTTAACTATACCTGTAATCCAATGGCTTACATATCACGAATAACACGCCAATTATCTGCTTGCATTTATGCTGGAATAAAATACTTACTAAGCCGATGCCTTGACAAAGGAGACAGTGGGAAGATCTCGTACTTAACAGGTTGCATCTGTGAAATCTAAAATAAAAAAATCAATGCAATATGTTAATCAATATCATTATAGCTATATAAAAAGTTTTTGAAGTACAAGAAATAGTGTATATAGAAATGACAAAGATTAATCACATACAATATATCAATTTTAATATCAACTCAGCTTAAAATATTATCTACATGATGAATTACGTCTAAAGAGCAATGTTATATATGTGTGTATTAAATATTGACAAGGCAGATTATATAACATGTAACATTAAATATATATAAGGCATAAAATATTTAAGCATTTCACAATATAATTTAAACAAATTACTTTATTGAAATCAAACTTTCATCCATATGGCTCTTAGCCATTTGGAGAATATCCTAGATAAGATGTATTTTTAAACATATAAAACAGTAATCTGATAATTCATAAGTATCAAATGATTATCAATATTACAGGATTATAAAATCTTGCTAACAGATGTTAGGAATAGCATTCAGTTGCAAAGATTATCATTATATCTCAAAAATGAAAGTAATTCCGAGGTATGAGAGATAGTTAAAAATACTACATATTACATAAATATGATGCAGGAACCAACACATAGTTAATAAAAATATGGATGAGTAATAAAAGAAGAAAATTAATAAATGATAAAAAGGAGACAAATGAAGATAACATAAATGATACTCATGCTTAATAATAATCACATAATTAAGCACAGTAACGCTTAATAGAAAATGCTGAAAAATCATGACACAGCATGGAATAACATACATGTACTTAAGAGCAGAAAACTTGAACTTGAATGAAAATGTATTGGAATCCATTCCAATTTAGCATTTAATTAAAAATGGTAAATATGTCTATGAAAAATGTAGCAGATGGATTTACTAGTGACTTTCTATATGCATATTACTTCGAAGAATAATTATAACGACAACAATTAAAAACACAATACATCAAGAAAGATGAATATAAGCATAGCAGGCGTCGATACTAAATCGAAGGAATCGTAAAAAAAGAAACTAAGCGATCCATTAAAACAAAAGTACCATGGATTTTTGCGTACGACGATATGATTTTAAAGTCAAGGAAAGAAAATAATCAAAACGGAAAGGAAGAGGCGCGAAGCACCTACTTACGGCTCTAACCTGCTTCTTGAGTAGAAAGCAGACGCAGGTCCACACGCGGGAGGCCATCAAGAGAAAAGCTCTCATCCCCATTTGCAATTGCTTCAGCATCTCTACAAGTCTTCTGAGCGGGCCGAAGTCCGGCACCACTTTATCCTCAGTCTCGCCTTCGTCAGGGTTTCTTTTCCCTTTTTCACTGTGTTTCAAGTCCAAGGCGGTATATTACACAAGCGACAAACCACAAGTAAACAAACGACACCTCCGGACGCAGAAAACACGAAGCCTGAATACTCAGACACATAACACTACTCTTTTTTATTCTTCTAATCACATCATTCGCACCGCATTACCGGTTCTCTCTTGAAAATCTTTTCTGCTCTTGCAAAACCTCGACGGCTACGATATCCTCACGCAAACCGTACAACGGTCGCCATCTTTCGCACATCGACCCAATTTTTCTGTGCGCTGGTTCAACGCGCACGATGCTGTCAAAAAATTATCTCTTACATTTCGCACATCCCTTCGAAAATTATTTTATAAATCATTACGTAGAATTGAGATTGTGACGGATATCTTCGTTCCTTTTGTTAATAGTACAAGAATATACGTTAATAAAGTACAAACAGTGTCGGCAGGATCTTGATCGGTAATACTCAAATTAGTGTTGGAAAGTGCGACTTTTGACGGCGTCGGGGAATGTAGGGGAATATAAGGCCCATTTGATCCAATTGGGTCCATTTAGGACCTACCGCCAACTATTGTGGACAAACTTGTTACTGACAGCGATAGGCTTCATCGTAGTCTGTTAGCTTACCAATGAAATGACGCCGTTTAGCGTCTATAATAATGGCGGCATAAGAGGCGTCTTTTCCTAGTAATTTTAGGAACATGCAATTGCATACTGATGGGTTGCTGATCGCTATACCAACGTGAAAAGTGTAGTATGGCGTTCGGTGGAAAAGCAGCTGTTTGCGTCATTTCAAAATACTTCATTGGCGTGATTGCCTAGCGTTTCTAGTGTACTGTCCGTCTAGTTAAGTTCAGACAAGGAAGTCTTATTGCAGCGAGAATTCATAACGTGTTAGAAAAATGACCGACCTCACAGAATTGCGGATGAATGTGGCCGCTTTGAAACGCGTTGACCCCTACGTCAAGGATATTCTGGAGACTGCGACCCATGTAGCTCTTTATACATTCAACGCTGAGAACAACGAATGGGAAAAAACGGATGTTGAGGGTGCTCTGTTCGTGTATTCGCGAAATGGCGAACCTTATAACAGTGTTCTTATTATGAATAGGTATTCATCTTTGGGCTCGTTTGTTTGAAAACATGCGCTGCAGGTGTGCTCCTCTCAACGGTGCATCACGATGCAGCCTCTAGATTGTTTACCCTACAGAATATTGACAATCGATTATAAATATGTGGCCTTATTTGTGGTTATATATTTTATGTCTTACACTAATGTCAAAATTGTAGTCTTATTAATTGTTAAATTGTTTACAAATTTTTATGCATGATGCAAGTGTTTGTTGTAAATAACCAGTTATCTTTTTACAGGTTGAATACCAATAATCTTGTGGAGCCTGTAACACAAGGCTTAGACTTGCAATTACAAGAGCCGTTCCTACTGTACAGAAATTCCAAATGCAATATTTATGGTATTTGGTTTTATGATAAGGAGGAATGCATAAGGATCGCAGATGTGTTAAACAAGTTAATGAAAGAGTCTGCAGAGCAGAATAAAAAATCTGGCACGAAAACACAGACCAAAGGCAAACGGAGTTCTGGGCCGAGTGTAAATAATGTTGATATATTCACCATGCTGAGCAAAGCCCAGGAAGATTTTGATACTAACAGAGGAATTAGAGGAAGCGGAACTGGCATAGGGTCAAAGTCTCCTGCATGTAACACTATTGAAGAGATCATCTCTGGTCCATTAACTGCTCCGTTGGGTCCAGATGTAACATCCCAAAGCGTAATGGACTTTTTTGCTAAGGCTAAGGTATTGCTTCCACGTGAAGTTACATTTTATATCAAGAGTCTGAAACTCATTATATAAATTTCACCAGGTTAATCCTGGACATTTCAAACCAGGAGAGCAGCCACCTTCTGGAAGTACAGTTGTACCAGAAGGCAAACCATTACTAGCTCGGTTGATGTCACATCCTGCGGCACATACTTTAGAGCACATTGAAAAACAACAGAGATCAACAACTCCACAACCAGGACCACCATCTTTGCATCAAGCACAACCTGGTTCTGGAAGTACATCAACTGTGAACAACTTGAGCAGTAGCTTAGCTTCAAACAGATCAAAAAGACGGAGCAGAGCGATATCTCAGCAAGACAGCATTACACCAGGGTCTTCAAATATATCTCAGGACGTGCAGCAACAAATCAATCAGAGTGCGACCGATTCAAATGGTTCCGCTGGTTCAGCCGGTTTTCTGAGGATACAATCTCCAACGACAAACACTAGTACTAACCTAACCAACCACCAAAACTCTAGCATCACAGTCTCCAACAATTCCAACCCACTGGCGTCCTTATTCGCGCATGCCTCAGCTCCTACGGTTAGTTAAACTTTTAAATACAATACATAACTTCAATAATAATTACTTAAACATATAGACTAATGATCCGAAATATGTTACACCAGGTGTCGTCAGATGATGTGTTAGGAACTGCGCCTATCTCAGGAACGGGAACTGCTCCCGCCCTGATACCGCCTGTAATGTTTGCGGCGCCAAGTCCACCGGATCCTCTTAGCAGACCGTTGGAGCCGTTGACGAGGAATCAGCTCCTTCAGGCGTTTAATTATCTTCTACGAAGCGATCCCGATTTTATTAACAAGCTCCACGAGGCATACGTCAAGTCTTTTGGCGAGATTCTCTCCTAGGTTCATTAATCCTAGCCAATGTTTAAAGGTTTCTACCCGTACTCGTCATGCGGGATGTGACGCGGTCAGCCTGCGCAAACCTTTTCGAACGGACTTAACACCAAAAATCTATCTATTCCTATGTTACATCTTTGTACATAGGTAACCGGCGGAACTGTAACGTTCGTGACGGAATTCATGACAATGACTACCGACCCAATACCTCTTTTGGGCTGGAGATATGAATAAAAAGACCCATATACCTTGGACAGTATTTTTATAAAATAATGCGTTTATCCCAGAGAAGATGACACGCTTGAAAAATAGCGCATGTCAAGCAATGTCAAGCCTTTGACATCGCGTGCTTATTTCATTCAGCGATGGAAAACGAAAAGAAGGAGAGACAATGAGACGCAAAGAGAATCGACATGCAAGATAACTGTTACGGTTCGACGAAAGAATCAACGGGGTTACAGGACAAGCGATACGGATACGATTTTAAACTGTGATGCCAAGACATTTATATATATACACATATATGTATATATACTAACGTTTTATGATCACGAGTTCAAAACAAGACAAGAAAATCTCTTGAGAAGATCAAATGTGTAGAATGCCTATTTTGCAGAGTATATGACGCACCTTTACTGTATATCAAGCGCCGAGTATGGTATATGTACTGTAATTAACAGCTGAAAAGAGCAACAAATAAAAGCAGATTGATGTAAAGTTACTCTCTCGATATATTTTAATCGGACATTTTTTTTTTCACTCTTTCTCTCTTTTCTTATCGAGTCAGTCTGCAAAGGCGAATACATGTCATGAATAAAATCGTAGTACACGTAAATAATATTATTTATCATAATTATAGAATATTATCACAATATAATATTTATATGGAATACATTCAGAAATGTGCGAGCGGTTCGTTTCTCGAAAACTTTACGCGTTTGCGTATGATGAACAAAAAAAAAGGAATCACGTAGAAAACATTACATAATTCGAACTGTTCGCATATCCCTAACTCACCGTAATACGATAAAAATACCTAGGAGAACCTAGTACTACTATTTACAAAAATAAAAGGACATAGGCGATGTTGTCCATCCTCGTCGTAATTTACCGATAAATTGCGACGGTTTCAACATAGATATAATTTACATTTTCATGTGTGTACGTGTATGCATACGCATCGTGTCAGTGTATCTTTCTTCTACTTCATCTCTCATCTTGATAATATTCACAGCCAAGTGGAGCCACACACTGGCCCGCTAGCTTTCTAGGAGTCTTAACCATTATTATTTTATTACAGTAATCGTTATCGATAAGCCGCTCCTTCCCATGGAAGTCTTTGGATTAGCGGCTCCTTCAAACGAGAGGCACTTTGGGATTTCCAAGGAGTGGTGGTCCATTATCAGGTGTTCGATGGGGTCCAAGTTTGTCACCCTGACTTGGCAAGGGTTGCAAAAGTCTTATCGCTAGACTAGCCAGAATAAGTAAAACAATCAGGCCACATATAGGAACAGCTATCGTAGCTGTTTTAAACCATCCATCCGTATTTTGACTACCATGGTTGCTGTGATGCTGTACCGTAGAACCGGAATATGCTCTCTGATCACCACTGAGCACTGCAACAAAATGAAGTATTATAGTTTGGATCTTCATAGCAAAGCACAGCATGGAAAGGAAAGGTACGTGTATTGCAGAGAATGTAGATGATAGAGGTTTACGAGAGGAGGCACTACGCTACGTCGCTAAAACCTGTTCGGCTTTTTACAGGGCAATGATTGGTGTGGCTACGGTTACGCGGCTTAATTGGACGAGTGAAAAGCTTGTCTAGTAAAACCAGAGACTGGAGACTCATCTAGTGTTTACAGCAGAGCCTTACCCTGATCCGAAAGTACAGTATGGCTTTAACTTTGCAAATGCATTGACAAATCTTCATAGACTTATACCAAGTGATATCATACAGCAGTTAATTAAATATACCAGTGTATTGTAATCAGTAGAAAAATACTGGATCGAACTGCATAATAACCAGCTTTGGCATATTTATACTTACAATTAGCGAATCTAAAATAATCTCATTATTTTAATTACCTTGGAGAGTCTTATTCAGTCTAATCCTCATAGCTGGACTGTCTACGTGATTGCAGAGGTCTTGTTCACAACAGAGATATCCCGCAGGACATTGTCTCTCCTTGAAACTTTCCTCGAGGCATCCATGCTCGCTGTGCAGCAAAGGATTTGATCTGAGGGGCAATTCTGTGAAACATCCACGACCTCGGCACAAGTATCCCTGAGCAACGCATTCAGGTTGATTGCAATAGCAGCGCACCTCCTGCACGTCTCGCGATCCTGTTAAAAGAAAATAATATGAAATATATTATGTATCCGTCTTAGTTATAATCATTAGAAATATACAAGAGACCGATCACTGGTATAGGGAGGTTAATGTACATCAAGAGTTACCAGAAGAGCATAAGGGTATTCGCAGGTGGTCCTGCATATTGAACCCGTGTCTGGCAATAAGCAGATTTAATGGCCGTTACTGTTAACGTGGCTTCTATGGACGTAATAACAAGCGGGAATAATAAATCGTCAGCAGCTATATATATTTCTTCTGTTGGCACTCTTATGATGATTTAGAGCTTACCTAAGGTGTTCGACGGCCTAATGATAAACGAAATTACAATAAAGGATAAAATCATAGCGTGGCATGACAATCAAATAATTGTGGAGCATTATAATATTATTGCGCAATGAGCAACGTGTGTTATTCTTGTGCATCTTAGGGTTCTTAAGACTCTGATAAATTGCTAATTCACCTGTGGGCTAACTAGCTTCGCTGAAACGTTCTTACTATGGTATAGAAGCCTTCTCTTCGATTTTGACTTCGACATTCTTCGCGTTCCGGCGATGCTTAACGCTCATTCCTCGTCGAGCGCTCCAGGCATTTCTTGGAAAGCCATCGACAAATCGAATTCGTGCTTATCAAAATAGACAGTGCGTGTATAGATAATATACCAATAATACTGTGAACAGATGATCCTTCAGAGAACAGAGAGCATTCAGGATAAGAAAAAGTATTTACAGATAGACGAAGAATATATGGAAAGAATTTTGCGCAACGTGACAACTCGTCAGAAAAGAATCATTATTTATGAAAAACAGCTACTAATGAGAGGCTGACTGGAAATCGTAAAAGATAAAACGTCGCGCCAGCTTCCACAGTATCATATATATATATATACACAGACATATAGTATATATGCTATTTCCATAAAATCGAATCAAGCTGAAGAGCGTAGAAGTCTGTTTGGCATATGTATGCCAGCATATGCATGTTTCATGACGTACTTGATGTATGGGGCCAAGGCATGTATGATATATTCCATGTTTAAGAAGCATAAGTACATACACGCTTAATGAGCGCGCTATTAAGAAGTTCGATATGCGATAATAAAGCATTCAATAGATTTTATGTCTATACCGATCTGAGAAATGTCAATGCAAGAGTGTTGACTGTTCAATAATTGTTGAGATAGTGAAGTTTCAATTTATCCTTCGGCATCCAAATGTACACATGCCAGATGCGAATTTGCTTGTAATTTATTATCCCTGGCATATCGTACAATAAAAGGTCCCCCTTAGCCTATCTGATTTTATCCTTTCTTCAAGTCTTCTCATTGTCGGCCTCTCGCTCTCTCGTTAGCTCCTTCTCTCGCTAATAAGCCTACGGCAGGTCGGTCCCCCTGTTGCTTTCCCGGGGGCCAGAGCTTACCGAGGAATAAAAAACGTTAAAACAGCCGAGTCACAAAAGAAAGATTAAACTGAAGAGAGTGTATGGAGAGAGGCATGCGGCGGCCATTCTCTCTTTGTATATGAGTACGTGTGCATATGTGCCCAGAGTTGTTGCTACTCCTTGGCTCTGTTGGTGCCTCTGCTGAAGACTCTCACGAGCCGGAGAGTGTGCTTCTCGAAGGAGTCAGACGAAGAGCGAAGAGTGAAGGAGGAGAATGAGTAGAAATAGGAAGGGGCTGAAGAGGCTGTGTTTGTGTTTAAAATAAAAAGGGAAAAGGGAAGCAGCGGGAGGTCGAGCGAAGCCCCAACCAAAAGAGAGATACAACCGACAACCCGAAGCCAGAGATGCCGAGGAAGGCCCGTCCGAAAACAAACAGACTGCTCCGTGGGGCCGTTCGTTATGCGTCCGCGGCATATTAATTATTTTCTGACAAGCTCCTTTTATTGTTTTTTTTTTTTTCATTTTCATCCTCCTTTTCTATACCTCCCTATACGATCCTTGTGTTACTTTCATCCACGCTTATAGGATCCGCCCGCGCTGATCGGACTCGCTCTGTCCACATTCCCTTGACGATATGGATTCATAGAAGCTGACAAAGTCCCTTCGATATTTCCATGTAAACAGAGCGCACGATCTTAGCCTTAGGATAGAAAGCTGGATGGAATGCTGATTTGAAAGAGGTCCCCCTCTAGATATTTCGAAGAGCCGACGACCTTAAGAGTACGCCAATGCTTGTCCTCGATCTAAATGCGTAATGCACTTCCCTAAGGATGCATTAGCGACAGTTGAACATGATAAATTTCCGAAGCTACTCTTAAGCAATGCACTGCGTGTAAAGACATTTTTATAAAACATTCAGTCCACGTACCACGTGGTGGTTTATTGCTCGTTTAGATGTTTTCTTGAATTCCATACTGATTGACACCGATACTTCGTTCTGTAAAAATGCAATGAAAAATAAAATTTACTTGAATTACGCGAACTGCAAGTATGCGATCTCTTGACGAACAAACGATCTTTGTCTTTAATAACGGAGCATTTTCTTGAGCAGTATTACACACTGACTAAGAGGAGAGCTTCGCGCGGTCGTTCACACCGCGCTACTTCGAATCCCATATTTCTCCAGCGTGCCTAAGTAAGTAAGCAAGCACTTGCTTCACACTGCGTTCACTGTGCACTATGCTCTCTTCTTCTGTTTCTCTCTTTTTTTTTTATTCTCTTTTTCAAAGCCACTCGATGATTTTCACTTGCAGGAGATTGACATGGTCGCAGATAATGTGCATAATAAAAATGTTATAGCGGCATTGATAAATACAGTCATACCACACTAGGCCTGTATAATGTTAATGTATAATATATGTATGATAAACTGTAAATGTTTGTCCGATCATAAACATACATTCAGAAGCCAAAGTTAATAAGCGATATCGTGTTTCGTTTGTGACATAAAAGAAAGGAGAAAGATAGAGGAGGAAAAGAGACCAAAGACCAGAGAAAAAAACAAATGGCTGATGCAATGTGATTCGAGGAAGAGAAGGGCAAGAGAGCAGCTACCGACAAGTGCGCTGGCATAATGGACTCTGATAGGTTTCTTTTTTCTTTCTACTTGAGGCGGGCCGGTTCACGTGCTTGGCCATGGAGTATGAGAGTCAATAAAGCTTTTATTTTTTTGCCAAAGGACCAAAAGAATCGGCCAGAAGTAAAAGGAGTAAAGTTATAGTCTTTTTATTGGAACTGCTTACCTCTTGAAGTCTCTGACTATATACACAACAAGATTTGCATGAGACGCATTCCTGAGGTCTGCAGATTAAAGCAGTACCCAAAAATGGATCAAGATTACAAAGCGGTAACGATAACAGTAAATCGTATGGATCTGTTTACTTGGCTAATTTTACGTGCAAATTTAAAAATGCCACTAACTTTGCCGGACATAATGCCTAATGGGTATAGTCAAGAGTCAATTTCAAAATTTGAACAATGCTCCAGAGACCTAAGCGTCAGAAGGTCAAGACCCGAGATAAATCCCAGCTTCTGCTATACCTGGACAAATTTTTCTGTCGTTTCCAAAAGTCAAAAACAAAAGGGTACACTTAGGTATTTGCTCAAAGGCATGACTATCCAAGTATCCAAGTAGAAATTCAGGCAAGCAACCATTAGAGAAGAGGGTCGCGTTCTACGGTTATGCCGGGTGGCAATTAGCAAGAACAATAGAGACGGGGGTCCTTCTTTCTCGGAAATAGGTAGGTCTCGATGGGTCTCGGTAGGCCCTAAAGAGATACCCAGGTATACATTATGACGGGGCCCATGAAGCTCCCACAGACTCCGCTAGGCCCATAGGCCCTGTAAGTATATAAGTGGGAGGTATTTCGGTTCTGGAAGGCAGGTTTCTGATCTTTCGAAGCAACTGGGCAACCAGTGATTAGCCCTACTTAACTCGACTGGACGCGACGCGGCTCTTGGAAAGTAAAAGGCAACGTCATCAATTATATGCAATTGCCAAATTGCTCAAAATTATACACAGGACTGACTTATAATAATCCCCTAGCCGATTACACGCTGATGCCCTCTTCGCTTTATCATACACGCAAAATCCTACAGCCATCTCAGGTTACCTCCTTAATGCAAAGATTAGTCGAACGATGTAGACCTATCCAAGGATACATTTTCTCTATCTTTGTTAGTTTTAAAATAATAACAAAATCTCAGATGCCTAACGGTGACAAGAAAAGAGGAGAAAAAATGTGAAGGAGGGACTTCTGGCCAGTGTATAGCTTCTTCATTTAAATTCAACGCATATTGACTTGCACGCATGCACGCACGCATGGATGGATGCCACATGAGTGCATGCACGCGGCATCATATCGCATACGAGATATAACATTAGCATAAGGTGTACAGGTTGGCTATAGTGTACTACCTGTATATATATATGTGTGTGTGTGTATATAATAAAGTTTCAACAATACCATAGATACCACAATACTGTCTTTTTCATCGAATAATATTCATTTTCATTATATTTCATTTGAAAGCACCCTGTGCAAGGGACACTGATTGCCAGCAATTATATACGCGGGCGTAAGTGACTGAAGTGTGTTCTCCTTAAGGAGCGTCCACGCGTACTAGTTAGGTCACCCTGTACATTGTATAAATTGTTGTACTCGTTTGCGTGCGTGTGCTCATTCCGCCGTGCAGGTTGCCCGGAATTACAACAAGTTTAAAAAGACAGGAGGAGCGTTCAAAACAGTTAGGTTATATTCGTCACTTCATGACCAACGGCGCTTAAACTCGCGCTGCATTTTATTTTTTCCTCATCTTCTTGTTTCACTCCCTTCTCTTGCCGCGCTTCTTGTTTCCTTTGTCTACTTATTTTCTTTTAATACGCTTCTTACTCTTTTGAATTCCTCAGCTGATTCCGTGCTAGTCAAAGCCATTTCGCTTAATGTCAATTTCAACGTGAAGAGCCTCCACAGAGCTGATTATAAGTTTGTGACGTTACAAGGGACTGAAACGATCGAAGCTTACTTGACGGCTGTTACGTTCCGTTACGCTTGACGGAATCGCTTATGCATATAGAATCGATTGGAATTTTCGTTAACGTTTCGTGCTAGTCTGTCCGATGATTCACGAGCGGCGTCGTGTTTCCGTTATGAAATTTCTATCGAAGCTATAGTGGCGCCACGGTCTCCGTGACGGTGGAAAAACGAATTGTAATGTTTATGCCTCTATGCTCGCCATGCTATTACGATTAGTCGTCTGGATAGAGGAGCGGGGTGATCTTATAGACATCATATCATTGCACCGCAAAAACGATCAGATGCAATTTACATCAGGCTATACAGCGTACATAAAACAACGACAGTAACAAAACAACAAATTTCCTATATAAATGGAGGTTAGCTGACAATTTTTACAAAGATTACCTCAGTTATAAAAAAAAAGAACAAGACAGTTAATAATCTTGTTATTCAATTTCAGTCTTTCACAGTTGACACTAAATTAATATAACTCAATTCTATCTGTACCACAATGTAGCAACTTTAGACCCATGAAATACAAAACTATATGTATATATATTAATGCGTGGGTAGCAGGCACGTGTGACAGCCGTCACTTCCGTGTGCCAACTGCCGGACTGGATAAAGGATGTGATGGAAAGGCATGAAAAACGATGGATAAGCAATAAGTATAGACGTACGTAACTATACCAATGTGCAGTATAGTCGAACCAATAGACGCAATGAACGTGTAACTGCGCTCGAGAGAAAAGCGAGTATAAAAATACTTTGGTTGGTGAGACCCAGCCATTTTTCTTCGGTAGGCGCGTACGTTTAAGAAGCAGGCGCCAGAAGTAGTTCGGTGTGTGTAAATATAGGAATATATAACTGTCAGCAGTAAAGCGGTATACGCTCTGGCTCTTTGCATACGGTATATAGCAGATGCAGTATAGTCGATGTTTTATACCGTATATTATGTGCTGTTTATTGTTTACTATAGACACACGATTCTCGATAGGAACACTATAGTCAAATGTCCTCCTCTCTGGATATAAGTATAGATATACTCTCCAGGAGTTCCTATGCAGAAGATCTCTTTACGATCCTATCAGAATATCTTATGGAATCCTCCTTGATCCTTATAAAGGGCAAATAAATGTGCGGATACTTAAGGTTACATGGGTCTTCGTGAAACTGCTTAATTAGCTCGATCGATGAACTGTAAAAGAACGAACTAGCTACAAAAGATCCGGCAAATCAGGTTTATCATATTTCTCTATAAACCAATGTTAATACATATAATATCAAACGAAAGAAAGCTTTGCCGCTCATCCTTATGCGTTTTACTTTGGTAGGCCAGAGTGAATCACGTTCTTATATTCCGCAAATAAACAAAGCATCCCTATGACTCTTTGTATACATATATACGTGGTACGTAAGGCAAATGCATGCACAGCAAAACATACATTAAACATATGTCATGGGTGATCATAAATGTGACAAGAAGGTTAAATAACGAATTTAATATTGACGTCTTGAAGCAGTCGCTACTTAAAATCATAAATCTATTTAGTTAGATCATTAATCTATTTCTGTGTATATATATATATATATGAATTTATAGTATATGCATATATAATCATATACCTATACAGGTATTACACATAAATGAATACACGAGATTCAGGATGTTCCGTAACGGACTGTGATTGCTTGAACCTAACATAAGTGAAATGGTTTCCGTAAAACAAGATCCTCGTCTTGGCTACTTCAAATATCCATTTTTCTCTTTCTTTCTTTATCCCCCCCCCCCCTCTGTTTCATCCGCGTAGAATCAAGCAAGTACTGCCTCGCCAAGTACTCTACACGGTCTGCTCGTATGCAAGAGGCGTGCAAACCACACTACATATGCAGAGCGCAATGCGTGCATACGTAAGATGTAGGCACCAATACGAATAAAAAGGATTGAGCTACGTGTACGTTTAGTCTCTATGTATGTGCATGATCGTATGTATCTATATGTACATGCATACATATGTAAAGTATATAGGTAGTCTGCTATCCGCGCGCCTAGCTGGCGCCCGACTCGCGCTTTATCGTCTCTCCTCCTTCTAGACAGTAGAAACTGAGAATTTTCACTGCCCACTATTTAATAATGAAACGATAGTAATGAAAATTTTATGATTCTTCGAAATCTAACGTATACGGTCCGTGCGACTTTTTGGTCTGAGAGAAGCTCGTGTTTTTTGTTCTGTTCGTTTTTTTTACCATCGAGAAATTATTAATTAACGTGACTAACGATGAGTTTAGTGGCTATGGATCGCATGGAGGAGGCAGACGAATAAAATCGACTGGAATAGAATTGAATCGGGACTTTATGCAGATGGCAAACGAGACCGGAATAGAGAGTGGTTGGGTGCCTTTGTTCAAGGGAAACGTGACTGGGCAATTGGCACGTTATTAATCGAGCCGGCAATTATCGTTTCGTTATACCCATAGTAGAATCGTTACTACTTGCTACGACTTGTTATGCGTGTATATAGACATTAGCATGATAATTTCAATCATAACATGCAGTTTGCATGGTGTTAAGTGAGTGTCTGAAAATTATATGTTAAATTAATATTACCGTCATTCACGGATTTCCCTGTAGCTTCTGTGAGTATCTCATAATCGGCCAAGTCCAAATCGATGGATGCTGAGGACGTCGCGACGGTCAGCGTCGTTATCGTAGCGAGAGTTATCAATTCCCTCGGTAGCATTTTATTTGTGTAATAAACCCTCTTGCGATTCACGTGCGTGTAATCTCCTCTCCTCTCCCGCTCCTCTGATTCCTTCTGTATCTTTGTCCTCTTCTAAGTTTTCACAATCTCGACCATAATCCTCTAGCAAAAGGATATCTTCCCCCTTTTTCACGAAAAGTTTCAAAATAATTGTCACGTGTAAAATTAAAAAAAAAATTAAGCCTTAAAGAAAACTGAGAATCTCTTTTCGAACTGGACTCTATAGAAAAAATGAAATCAAGAAAAACAGACTCTTCGCGTATTATATTCACATGCAAGAAATACTAAAGCATCTCGGACATATTAACGTAACTGGTTATAAGAGCACGTGTAACACGGACGTTCAATCGCTCACGACGCTCCTCGTCGACTGAGTCACTTCGAAAAGCGAACAGCCGAGCGACGGCAGCCTCTGCCTTTCCCCCTCGTCCCACCTTCCCCTCCGCCCTCTAATACACAAGAACAAGGGGCACCCGTTTCCCGACACTCAAGAACACTCACTGATAGTTTTTAAAGCAGGGAGGAGCTCCCTACTGTGGCATTATGTATCCATGTGCAAGTCGGTGCACGCACTCTGGCGCTATGTATACCTGTGTTAGTTCATAGGTCCCAGTCAGTCCCCAACATAACCAGGGACAGACGGCCAGGCTAGGAGTATTGGTATAGAAGTTTCTGCCGCAGGGACCTAGAGGGTGAGGAAAAACGGTTTAGAAGGGAAGCAACGCGGCACAGGAAAGGGGAGCATGGCGCCTCGGGCATAGACGCACTCATAGTATACAGACGCAGTACCGACGCCAATAGACGCCAGACTGTGACTGGTGTCTTTCGGTGTATCTTTACGTAGGCTCACAAAGAGTATCGGTGTAAGTGGAATACGAAGAGAACTTGGATACCTTTATAACGACAGACGGCTCCTTTTTCGTGTATCCTATCGTCTACGTACGGACTGTCACGGTGGCGTCTTCTTCAGGGTTTTTCGTGTGTGCGAGAACTGCGAAGAGTCACTGACAATCGGTTCACATATAGAGTTTTATCTTTTATCGTATCCGCTTGTGGGACCGGAGCGGGACACACCTGGTTTGCGACGCCACTTCCTGTAATCGAGACGTTCTTCTGTGTATTGCGAGGACATTAGGATGAACTGGATAGGGGAATGCTTTTTATTTATTTTTTTTTAATTCTTGTTCGTCAATTTATTATTTTTAACTCACTCGATTCTTTTAGCCAGCTGGTGTCTTCGGGGACCTACGCTTGATCTTGACTAAGATAGGACCATACGATTCTGTGGAATGCTTCACCCTTTGTGTTAAACGGCTGAATTTGATGGCTCCACTAATTCTTTTATTTCTTTTCTAAAGGAGCAATCGAGTATTATTCGACAACAAGCTTCTGACTAATGCTTGGACAAAGACACCTGCTCTGGGTCCCGACACGCTTCTCCTGGGACGTGTGCCCCTTTTTTTCTTCCACACTTCCGTGTGCTCTTTATGAGATTTCTCATGGATTCCTCGCATGAGTATCCACAATGTGGTCGACTCTTTTCTCCGACCGGTGACTAATTATATTGGAACAGTTGGGGCACCTGGAATCCATGGAACCCCTTCCACGACTTGTTTATTTTTCAGAGTCTTCCTTTTCCTTTATTTCTCATACTCTTATTTTTCTTCTTATGTTGCCTTCCTCGCTGCTAGATGGATGTCCATTGTCTGCTGAGTGTCTTTGTCAGTCATCAGTGGTCGCCACACAGAGAGACGATCGGAGAACCAGTCTTTAAATCTTCTCCGGTCCTTACCAATAAGGCAACCAATTTCTTAACAATTAGCCCATACTTTTTCTTTCGTTACTTGTTTACTTCTTGATATAAAATTATTTAGCGGCACATCGTTACCATGCGGACCTCATTCTGGATTTATGAATCCAATCAAAGTATATATCAGTATCTACTAAAGGATAGTAGACAATGAAAAGCATAAAAACACGACTTCAGCATTGTCCTTCTGTATGACGAAGATCGTTTCCTGGGAATCCTCCAAGAAACCTGTAAAAGACAATGTAAACTTTAAGAGTTTCATGCGAATTTTTTAAGTCAAGAACGTAAGCGCCTTTCCAAAATGATAGGGTATGTCGAAGCAAGAATAAAACCCCTTCGATAAATAAATGTTGGAAGATAAAATAATAAGAAGTCAAGGAAAAAGAGGTATATGGACACCAGGGAAGAGGATCTTTCTTGAGGAGATAAACCGAAGAAAATAATAGGAGGCGAGGTACAAGGTTGGCCAGTCGGACATTCTTGAACTCGAAAACCCACTTAGCGTTCGGGACTGGAAGATTAGAGGGTAGACACCGTAGAAGGAGCCCTTGGCTCTGCTATCTGTTTGAGTGCATAGCCATTGCATGGCGCAGCCTGAGGAAGACTGATAAGAGGGCGGCTGGCTGGCTTGCTTTTAGTATGTCGCGACAGTCGATGCCGTTCCAGTCGGACTTTGGAGAATTTTAGAGAAAGAGATTGAGGACGAGTGAAGGAATAAGGGAGAGGCATGAACGGGAGAAGGAGGGACAGAGACGCCACGAAGCAGAGATATTTCGTATGGAAATAGAAGTGAAGGACAGAGGAATTATAATAATGCGAAGAGAAATAATGAAAGCCATATAGAGCAAAGTCCAGACTCTTTATGACATTTATCCTGTTGTTTCTAACGGTCCTAAATCACTCTTTTCTCTAATCGCTTATTATACAGAGTTTACCATATCATCCGTACAGTATATAGATAATGAATTCTTAATGAGGGACCAGCCAATATGCCTTAATGACATAGGCATTCTTTGTCAATACGCTACTGTTTTCTATTTTCAAATTACTTTGAAAATATATCAAATGTGGTTACGATGATACCAGCTTCATGGTTATGTAGAGAAGCGACAAGCTCTTATAAGTAATGTTACTGTCAACGCAAGGAATATTCCTGCCTTTGGACAATGGATCTATCGATGTTGCGAAACTATGATAATTAAGAGAAACGTGGTAGCGAATTTAGCGTGGTATGTTCGAAATAACGAATCGGCCGATTACCTAACACGAATCCAGAATACTGCCAGTGTACGATATCATGTAATATTTATATTAAAACCAAACAATAATTTCGATCTAACCTACATCGACCAGTCAATGATACATACAATATTAGCTAAGAATATCTTGGATTTATAGGCATCTAGTGTAATTATCAAAAATGATATTAATTTCAATGTTTGACTAACCTCGTAATGACGTAGCAAGCGGCCAAGACCGATAGTAATGCGGATATTGCCAATAACAAAACAGCCACGTGAATCGGTTTTACTTCACCGTGTAAAATCGAATGGATTGATCCACGATATCCATTGTTTCTGATCTCGTTCGTGGATATTTGAACCGACAGATTGTGACTCTTTTGTGTAGTAGTTTCAAGCTCGAAAGAAGGCACAGTGTGTCCCTGAAAGAGGGTTGGTGTTGGAAAAAGTAGAGATGCTTCGTCAGATTCGTTAACTGATTCAGCGTTGCAGTAATCGTGTGTGTCACAACAGTTAAGTCTTGGCCAAGGTACTCGAATTCCTCGTATACGTGGAGAAAGTTCGACCGTCCTGGATGTCCTGGACGTTATGGCGTTTGCTTGCGATGGTCTGGCTCTTGTCTGGCATAACAATGGCGTAGGGCTTCTGTACAGAGAATTTTTAAATAATACGCGACTATGCATCAAACAACAGAACTTACTTTTATACTATACTCTGTACCCCGCAGTCTACACTCACGACTATGACGAAGTTCATAATCCTATACTCCGTCGATAGAGCCGCAGCTCGGTGTCATTAGCTGTCGGTACATACAAAGAGCGGACGATCTACCATATGCATTAAACGAATGGTAACTAACAACGTCATGGAACGATAATCAGTTCACCGGAATAAAGAATTTATGATATAAAGGAGAAAGAATTTATATTGGTCTATCGTACGCAATAGACAATAATAACAGTTACTATTACGAAATCTGAATTTCGAGATTTAAAATACATCTAGCAACGATCAGCGAATTCCTAACTCAACAGTCGATGTCAATTAGGAATGACCGATCGATTTTATGTAATGTTTGAAATGACAATCTATCTGATAACTAAATTATTATCGGTCGACTTGGTTATCATTGTCGAGTGCAATTTTGTAGTAACCTATGCAACCATACGCGTTATATGAATATCTGACGTGGGACGTTCGCAGGACGTTTTATATTTTATGTGCAGATTTCTATGTAACAAAATTTGTATATTTTCAGAATATTTGTGTAAATCTATAAAAGATAAAATATAGAATTTACACAGTAAAGAAGTTCATTGTAATTACTCCGCGAAGCCAGAGAAATGCTGTAAACCTTTCAACTCTATTATCTTGTCAAGGTTATCAGAGACGGCGCGACGATACAATTATACGATGCCGACACCCGACATGACACTTTTATTATTGCACTTACTTTTTTTTATCGTATACGTATATCTATATACCAACCCCTATTCGTTCGATATAACGATCCGAGTTTTACTAAAGCTATTAAAATTTGTCATCGGTTACGAGAACACATAGATATACATACTCGGTGCATCCTCGGGTTGTCGTGTTTAACCGAACGCTCCCATCATTATTTACTATCAATTCTGTATAACAAGAATATCGCGTTCTGCATGTATCCATACCAGCTTCTTTACAAGCCTTGCTGCTGCAAACGCATTTTTTCCCTAAAATAATATGTCCTAATAAGTATAAAATATTTCCTATCGCATTTATCCGCATTGAAAGTAACAATGCGTAATTGGTGACAGATCAGATATTAAAAATAAATATTTTCTCGACACAAGTACTTACCATGAGTACACACAAAATTCATTGATAACAATATAAATAAAAGAATGATTATTTGATGTGCGCGACAGGCTCCAATCAAGTACATGTCGCTGGAGCTTTTGCACTTGAAGCACCGAGTATCGCCAGGACGAGAGACCATTGGAAAATGTGCGAAGAAGCCGCAAGCAAAGAAAGAGTCACTCACGGTGGCTTCTCTAATTTTAGTACCTCCCACTGTTATTACCTACTTCTTCGTGTAAAACACCATTTTACCCCTTACATTTGGAGGCAATTTATTCGCATGGATTATTATAACCGCCACTTCAAATTCTCAAAGTCCTGCATGCGCCACACGCTGAACGAATAAATGCGTTTTCTTTCTTCGACGGTAACTCCCAGAAAGAGTTGGACGCTTTGAACCTTCAGCCTAACTATCGTCAGATTTACACTCGTATTTTCGCACTCTGAGCACCGGACGTATTTTTTTAGTGCCAAGATATTACCACCTACCAACGACGCGTATACTTTGACTTTCTATATAAATTCCATGATTTTATTGGCAAACGAGAAAATAAAATTGGCGAATGTACAGATTGGTAGTTTGTGTTTGGGTACTCGGTTTAGCTAATGTTACAGAGACATCGAGTGTTCGTTATCGTGGACTAATAAAATTGGACAATGAGAATGTAAAGAGTAAGTATAGAAGTCACGAATAGAATAAGGTTATGTATACAGTGCATGTGTCAAAACGATTTAAGATATAGAAATACTTAACAAAATGGATTGAATGCGAAAAGAAGAAGCACTGGATGTTTATTCTAATTTATTTGTAACGAATAATTCAATAATGCTTCCCCTGAAATAATATTTCAAAGTATCTAAATATCTCTAGGACGGTCCTCTGTGAGTTCTGACAAAATGTACAGTCCGTTCAGAATAATTCATAGGTATTTCGCAATCCTGTTTGTCGAGCGGCGGTGTCGGGCCCTTCGATTGTCCTCCTTAATTAACTCCCAGATCTCCGGCTCGAGTCTTGATTCTCGATTTTTAACTGGTACTACCGCGGCCTCAGGCATGTCTTCTTAATTGTTAATGGGAGTCGCGAACGAGTTTCGCTGGCAATCTCTATCTCCGTCTCTCTCGGCGTAAGACGCTGCGACAGACGAGGAACTGGCTTGAGCTCGCTCGACGTTGCAGCCTGAAACAATATTTAAGCGGGGCTTTGTTTGCAGGGTAAGCCAGCTACAGCTGCGGCTTTGTCTTCAGCTTGAGATTCTCATCCATAAACACGTTACGTTGGACAATGATAAATTTCTGATTTCCTTTCGTTATGCTATCACATATCAGTATGCATTATAGTCGATCTTATTCCGAGATTATACTATAGATTTTCTTTGCTGAAACTCGTTAGCCAAGATAGATATTGGAGCTTCTCTTTTAACCGCCGCATTACAGGTAATTTCGCGGATAAAGTGAAAGATGTATTTATGGTAAACACATAGGCTCCCTTGTAATAAAGCACCCCTTGGCTTTAATGTTAATGCCTTTCGACCCTGGTACCAGGAAGTTGTAGTACCTATAGAATCTGGTTTATCTTGATATTAAAAAAAAGAAAGCCAGATCCTATCCAGAACCCAGGAGGTGATCATCATCATCCGTATCGCAAGAGAATCATGCTACCACGGGAGCTGAAATTTACCAGAATTTTCATTTATTTGTATCCTCATGAAGCTGCACCTTATCTCAATGGCTAATGAAGTCTAAATATTAGATGCATTAAAGTAGATGAACTTACTCATATGAGTAAAAGGTGGCTGTGGAGGAACCAGCGACATTTTTCTATGAGAATGCAAAAGAGCAGGAGTCGCTATTATATTAATAGATATTTCATGATTTTGAAAATGATTTCCATCCCTATTATCATTACCATGTGGTACATTTTGACCCAGTGTTATATTATGCAAATTATGCCTGCAGCTACTCACGATGTAACTGCTTACCTTATAATGAAAATATTCATTTATCAAAAACGCTTATACTCTCTTGAAATTATGATTGATACGCAATATCACAGGACGGATACGTTACCGAAATGATGACAAAAAATGCAAGTAGTGCAATCCCCAACCAGAAATACCACGCGTCCCAAATTGGCCTCGACGGACGTCGTTGTACCAATAGACAGCATTGTGGATTGCAACAGCAATACAAACAGTACTTATCTGGAGGACAACTAAAATAGCCATTAGTGCCAGTATCGTTTCCGACATTACGTATATCCAAATTACATTCGTATATTAATCCCATATCCACTACATTCCTTTTCATTGTATTATCTTTTGCCACATTCTATTTTTCTTCTTCTTTCCTCTTCACACAGTTATACTTTTTTTCATGTACTCCGAGGAGTTCTTCCCACATACATGATACACGTGTCTTAACAAGGTACGAGGTATTTGTTAGTGAAAATATTATGACTTTTTGTTTTATCAATTTTACAATCAACGCACAACACTTCAGGGTCATAAGAGACCTGTGTGATGCGCAGGTATATTAATTAACTGCGAGTATGCTTGTGATAGCGCTAACCGATGCGCCAAGTAAGGGATGACTGCGGTGTCATCGGGTGCGGCTATACGGACACTAGGAGTTATAACTACATGGTAGTTACCTGGCTGGGAGAAGGCCACGTGAAATAATCGATGGAACCTACGTCCGGCAAAGCAATCATGTTCACGCACGGAAACCGATCGATATTTCTTACTGACCGCTACTACTGTATTATTGCTGAACTACCATAGATCTGTTGAAGACTATAAAAGTTTTAGGGCAACCATAGTTGTTTAAATTTGTATAAATGATCTATCGCGTGAGTCTTGGCCTCTTTAATTTTATTTTCCATTAAAATATGTGGGTCTTGATTATGTTTTATGAAAATGTTACACGCTCCTCGTACAGAAATCTATACTCAATAATGATTGTCTTAACCTTAGTATTGGGTAGCGTCGTGAGGAGGTGGAGGTGGAGGTGGCCCTCTAGGAGGAAACGGAGGTCGAAATTGGGGTGGTGGTGGAGGTAGTGGTCCACCTTGTGATACCGGTGGCGGTGGAGGATGTCGCCATCCCGGTGGCGGTCTTGGTGGTGGAGGTTGAAATTGTCCGAATTGAGGATTTCCGGACTGGGAAGGTGGCGGTGGTGGTGGAAACTGTCCCTGTTGTGGGCCACCGATACCCCAATGTGGCGGCGGAGGTGGCATCATTCTTGGAGTAGTTTGTTGAGCTTGGGATGTTGGCACCGGCATAGGAGGTAGCGGTGGTGGCATTCCTGGTGGTAATGGTGGATGAGCTGCCATAGACATTGGAGGCAGAGGAGGAGGTGGAATATTCGATGGCGCAAATCCTCCTGATGGAGGTGGTGGTACTGGTGGCGGTGGTGGATGTCCCATCGTAGAGATGGGCGTTGAAGGTGGTGGAGGTGGAGGTACCACCATTCCATGATGCATTACGTGATGCTGTGGATGATGTGTCTGCTGATGGGATGCGTTTGAATTTGGAATTGGTGGTGGTGCAAGAGGCGGTGCATCCGCGAATAGTTGATGGGGTCTGTCAGCTTGGCTCAGTGGATTTTGTGCGGCCAGAAGACGCTCTGCTGCACTGCCATGACGCTCGCCCTTAGCGTCTCGTTTAAATGCATATGATACAGATATGGGACGATTACATAAGTATTGTCCGTTCATGGCTTCGATACTTGCGTCTGAGGCGTCGAATGATGCAAAGTTTATAAAAGCAAAACCCTTTGAATTTCCTGTTTCTGGATCACGCATTATCTACAGGAAATAAAGGATATATATATTTATTACATGCACATATTAATAGCAAATACACTTTGGGGAATTTCTTTATCTGTTTAAATGATTATGTAAAATATAATATATGTAAGTAGTTACCTTAGGTGTTTGGAGGATGACACCAAATGCACTGAATGTATCATACAACAATTTTTCATCTACTTCAGGATCAAGATTTCCAATGAATATATTAGCACCAACATCAAGATTTTTCTGATGAGCACTTGCTTTATTTACCCTAATTGGTTTCCCATAGAGTTTAATCATATTCATTATTTTAATTGCATAATCTGCATCTTCTTCACCCATAAACTCTACAAAGCCATAGCCTTGATGCATTTGTGTTACTCTGTCCTTTGGCATATGCACATTTACTGAAATAAGAAACACCAAGAAATCTTATTTACTCTTCTTATATTATTAAATCCGTTAAAAATTCTATTTTCATCATGAAAAATATTGATCTGTTCCATAAGAATGTACGTAAACTCACCGACAGGCCCTGATTGAACAAATAATTCCCACATAAGGGATTCGGTAACTTTATCGTCCAATCCACCCACATATATAGTTGCATCTGTTAACATAATATAAATTAATGATAGAAATGGGAAAAAGTTACAAATTATTTTAGAAACATTATAGCGTTGTCTTGTAAGCGTTTATGCTTAACCTTAAATAATGACATGTTCAGATAACACTGAAATTATCATTATAAAAACTGGCATTATGATTCACTATCGCATAAATATTAAGAAGAATAAGAAGGAAAAGAAATATTCAATTAGAAAGTTTTATTTCATAGAATTACCTTGATTTCTCTCAGCTATTGGACCGGCCGCCATAATTTTAGTGTGCAATATAACCTATTCACAAAGTTCTGTAAACCCTGTATATACACCCAACAATGAGTTAACTGTCGCCATCTAGTTGTAAACTAATGAAACTACTTCATAACACGGTATAAGTGAGTACCTTCATCCACCGTCAATGCGCTATTAAAAAAAAAATTTTAATCCATATTCAAAATTCGAAATATCACAAGATATCCTTAATATACTTTATTTGCTCATTTATTTAAAAGACACTTAGATAGACATATTCAGTATCACACGAATTTCAGAATTTCTGTTATTTAGCTTGTACTGGTACCTTGTGTCTCTTGAGTAGCTGAAAAATAAGGTAATTGTGTATAATAGTTGAATGATTATTACCGTAATTGGTTTATTGTTATTTTGTTTTTACTACCTTTATATGAATATTCCAAAGCAGTAGCTATGGTTCTCATATCCCCTTCTATACTTCGAGCCCAATTCTCAGCATCTCCAATTTCCTTTAGAGCACTTGAAAAGGATTCGACTAAATTAAGCCAAGATTGAGTTTGCTTAGCAAAATTAGTTGCACTATGCTGCAGTTGTTTTGCTTCCGCGTCCAATTTTTTTTGGTTTAAATATGCTTGAGCAACTCTATAAAAAAATTTTTAAATATAGTATATCAGACAAACAATATCCATTATGACATTTCTCTACATACCCAACATTTAGATGATCAACAAGAGCCTGTGTTAAATTATTAGCAGCTTGCACAGCTTCCCTTCGTTTCTGTTCTGTCAATAACGAAGCATTAAATGCATTGCAAAAGATGAACAAAAGCCAATTATTACATTCTAATTATACCTTGTCGTTCCTTCCTGGCAACCTGTTTACTCTGATGCTCTTTGACAATAGCTGATAACATTTTTGTTACTGATAAATAAAAATTCTGTTTATTAACAAGAAAGTTTGTATATTACAGTAAAATGTCAACCTCAAACATAGAAAAGCATTAATTACAAAGATAAAGACGTACGACTAAATCTGTCAAATGCTGCACAATTTCAATGTTCATGTAGAACTCTAAGTCGATAATGTAGATCACTGTATCTAACAATTTTTTCGTCAAAACAGTAAAATTAGCAAAAAAGTAAAAATAAGAACGAAAAGATGAACAACATATAGACAACAAAGTAAATCTTCTCGTTTTCAGCAGCAAAGAAAACCATGGAAATTCCAAAAGACTTCCTGTAAAGTTACCGACTATAGTTTAAATAATACGACTGACTGAATCTTTGAAACTATCCTGAATCTGCACGTCTAATAAGAATGACTACGATTACACTCTTGCTGAACTCATTACTAGTAAACTGATATTCATAGCCCTTCTATGTATTGCCCCCGTCCTTCGCTCTGTCTTTTATGCACAAATTTGTGATCTGCTTTTGGTACTCGCTTCTTAACCACCCCTAACCATCTTTAAGGGAAGGGCAGCACAGCTTGAATCTTCTACTTCTCTTTCTTACGCAACGTATTCTACGATCTTACCAGCTCTACCACCCCTGCCAACGTTGTCGCTATATAAACCGTTGTTGACTTGCCGATGGGATTAGAAAAAGTTCATCCTCACGTGTCGTCACTCTGCATCTCATAGCAGCGGTAATTATATGTATAGAGTTAAGAATTAAAATTCTATATAAAACCGAATCACTTTTTTCATTTTTGTACAATACCTGCGTTTTACTTAAAAGATTGTCGTTTTTACTTCGATTATTTTCTGCATGCGTTCAACTGGCCTTCTGTGCCAGTTACTACCTTTCAGTGTACAAATGTCCACAGGTGAACCATATGATGGCCTGAAGGACATCTTTAAGATTATTGTACTGTATGGATATACTGGTTTCCACCGTAGTCGTAATTTCCAACTTAATTTTAAATTTTCATGATGATTGTCTTTCTTCATCCATGACAATTTATTACCATTTCAAGTAGTCATTCAGAATTGACGTCTTCATTTAAAAATTATATTCTTCAAGAAACTGTAACCTGCATGACGTTTGCCGGCCAACTTTTATTTTTTAAACTTCTTATTCACTAGCACATGTCCCCCATTAGGGATACAGCCATAAGGGAAGGAAGGAAGGAAGGAAGGAAGGAAGGAAACTTCTTATTCTAGTTCTTATAATAGGTTTTTCAGAAAATCAAAATCAAAATCTGGTGTGAGGTTGACAATGCGTTAATTAGTTGAAACGTTTTAAATCGTTTCATTCAACTTCACACTACACGTCGATTTGGGTTTTCTGAACAAAATATTGAATATCAAACGTTTCTACAAGACCACTATCAAACGATTGGAATAAGAAAAAGTTTAAAAAATAAAAGTTAGCCGGTCAACTTCACGCATGTTAAACCGTAAGTGCATTCTTACATACTGTAAATTTGCTAAGTCTGAGAACTTCTGAATGCAGTGTTTTACATTTGCGTTTGTCTTCGTTTCATTTTGTTAAACGACTTCACGCCCCAAGTTAACGAATGCTGTGCATGCACGACTAAATTAACAAATAGAAATAAATAACACAAATAGTATATTGTACGAAAGTCAATATTTATTGACCGTTTTATTGAACGACCGGTGACTTACGTGCTAAATGAATGAAAAAAAAAAAGGAATAAGGACGTCCTTATTAAGAATAGGAATCATGGTATTGGACATAAAACCGTTGTAGGTTTAGCACAAGAATAAAATGTAAAGTGATGAGTTGAGGAAAGCGAGTTGGTGAGAAGCTAATGAAAGTAATGGTCGGGGTTAAGTAACAATGACCACGTTTACACGACGGTCTTAAACCGGTTTAGTTAATACTGATCTAAAGGAATTAACGAATCCCAAATATTCCTTAAAATTAAAAATGTCTATGATTTGTCTATTCCTTTAGATCAGTATTAACTAATTTTAAATCGGTTTCAGACCATCGTGTAAACGTAGTCAATAAACGAGAGGGTTAGGACTAGAGGTTTTGGAATGGTGGAGGGATGTTTAGGATTATCGGGAAGATCGTGATGGGTCGATCATATATAATCGTTTTATTTATTCAATAACGATGTCTAATAAACGGATGTATCTCTGCAATGAGAACCAACTGATAAAGAATATGATCGGTATATAAACCTTCGGAGCGGCAGCCCTTTTGCTCGGTCCCTAGTTATAAAAGATTTCGATGGCTCTTGATAACATTTTCGGAAACTGGAAAGCCAGTTCGAAGGAGTTTTTGTTTCGACACCGAGTTGCCAGTTGAATATGATTTTGGGCTTCAACGCCCAGTGATTCTGATTCTCTCTCTCTTGAGGCTTGCCTTTTACTGCCCTCGTAGCTCTCTTCTTTCTAGGCTTGAGACTTCTCAGCCGGAAATGAATCGTATGCAGATCATATTCTTTGTCACGAGCGCGAAAAACCTTCGGATCTTGAAATTCGAGCAAGAGTGAAAGATCTTCAGAAATTCTTGTCTTCGACTTTTCTTTGCAAAACTTTTCATTTTTTCAGAGTGAAACTTGAAACTTCCCTCTATCATCCAATACCTCTTGATTCAAAACCTTATAAACAAACAAACATGTTAGAAGACTTACGTCTAGTTTGCAGGTTTATTGTTTTCTTTCTTTCTTTCATTTTTTTTTTAAATCTCTAAGAATACCACAGTTTGCGGCTTTGTACTGTTCACGTTTTAAACAGTACTCCACCGTCTAACGGCTGGAATACAACTTCAAGCAAATTATACATACAGTTATGGAAAAAAAAATAAAATAAATGAACAGCCAAACTAAAACGCTAAAATATTGAAATGCTTAATCGTATTCCAACCTTCACATTAGAGCCGTACGAATAAGAGTAACTAAAACCTTATTTCCATAATGTAAGAGAATTGATATCGGCTTTATGAAAATAAGGTTTCTTGTCCATTCTGACCTTACCATATCAACTACACAAAGATTTCAGGTATTTTACCAATTTTTCACTCCGTGTCTCGGCCTATTTTTCATATTGAAATTTCTCGACGCACACTAGTACTTCGACAATTCTTTCGGATCAACTTAAATCAATTGAATTACTCATGGGGTAGAGATTATCCCGCTGTAACGTAATAATAATTCAATAACGTGATACGGTGCAGAATGATGTAAGGTAAGAATAGCTTATAGAATGTAGCGTTTGCATTTTTGACCCCGTATTTAGTTAGAAGTAATTGGGTTCAAAGGGTCAAGTCAAGTCACACACAAATGGCTCCCAACACCTGGCCTCTCGCATCACACTCGTGTCACTTAATACCGACCTGAAATTCATTAAGCAACAAAAACCATGATTGTTTGAGCCACGTTATGGGCTACGCTTAGCTACTACCGTACGGTTTATTGGATGAATTTCGCGATGCTTCTTCTCTTTCGCTTTTCACTTTCTTTACCTTTATTTCATTTTTTTCTTTCTCACCCTCCCTCACCTTCTTTCACCTCTTTCTATTTTTCTCACGCTCTTTCATTTTTGTAACGATTCCACTAAAGCGATTACCATTACTGGGATTCACGTGATCAGTGAAATAAATACGGATTGTCTACACGAGGACATGCTTCAGCATTGAAGCAATACAATTATGCATCCATGTAATATAAAAGTTGGTGTAATACGTATCATTTATTAAAAAATTTTTTGTAAAACGATCGAGAACAATGTACACTCTTGGAACCTATTGCCGCAAGCAATATCGAACTTAATTCATGGAAATTACAGTGATAACGACTATTGATATATTATTAAAAGCTATTGTTATTCTAAACAGTCGCTGATACCTCCCTCGTCTATATGTAAATATAATGTTCCGAGCACAAACTTACGCGCAGAAACTTAATATCTTTCAATCATATCCTAAATGATTATAAAATTTTAAGGTAGCCGAAAATATGTTTAACATTGTTCCGAGTGCGCGCCAACCGAAAGCATAACGGAATCAAAAATGTCACCATCTTGCTTGCTTTTTTTCCACTGCATAATTATATTCATAATGCCGAGGCATAGCCATGTAGACCGTCCATATTGTAGGAGGAATTGCCAATAACCATATGATTATTAGACTTACGTGGAGAATAGGAGCGTGATCTGGAGCGATCATACCGTGAACGTCGTCGGCTGTAGTAAGGGCTGGGAGAACGACGATAGCTTCCCCTGTAGCTACTTCTGTTGTTCGCGTAAAATAAAAAATATTATTAATTATATGATGTTAAATCATTGAAATTAGAATACAGTTCAGTAACCATACGTACTCTCTACGTCTGGGCCCGTCCCACCCCCTGTCATGTAAATGAGTTGGTTTGCCCATATATATTCCTGGGGTGGGAGTATGGGCTCGTTGAGTTATGGAGAAATCAACTCTTATTCTTCGTCCATCGATCTCCATTCCTGTGCATTGTTCCTTGGCTACTTTAGCGTCTTCGGACGAGTCAAAATATACAAAGCAGAATCCTCGTGACCGTCCAGTCTGAAATACTCATACCGATTAGTATAGTAGCTTTTAGAAATTAGAGTTTCCACTAGTCTTCGGTGGGTAAAAGAAAAAATTAGTGTGGCCAGAGGCCTTTAACGTATCGCACAATCTTAATAAACGAACGTTCTAAATCTCTGGCAGTATATACTATTCCCCGCACTGAACAATGTTCATTTGATTCAGTCATTTAAGGGGTTGCTGCAATCTTCTTGTAGTATAAATTGTTCAAGTTAAAAGTACCTTAGCATCGATGACAACTTGTACACGCCAGACAGGTCCATACTTTGAAAAGATGTCATGGATCTGTTGCTCGGTGGTATAGATAGAAAGACCAAATACTCCCAGGCACCGCGATGGACATGGGTTGTCCCGGTTGCCTACATGCCGCCGCCTCGACGACATGGGGCTACGGGAGTGCGATCGATAAATGTTCCTGTCTCTCTCGCGAGAATAGCGCGAACGAGAGTACGATCGAGACCTGCTCCGGGAGTAACGTCCACGTGGGGAACGGCTTCGGCTGCGACTACTGCCACGATGACCCGGCCCTGCATATTTGCTGCCACGGTACGATTTGCGACCTCGTGATAACGAACGGCTCCGCGATCTCGAGTACTCTTTTCCAGGCCTGTGGCCTTCCTTGCGCTCGCGTGATTTACGCGACCGCGAGCGAGAACGAGATTCTCTAGGACCACCGTCGGCTGTTCGTGGCCTCCTTGGACTCGCGCTGCGACTTCCGCTGCGCTGTTAACAAAACACAAAATGTTAATCAGATCATTTTTCTTTGATTACTTTACACCTGGAATTTAATTATGGAAAACAATTTCCTAGAAAAAAAAAATGAAATAGACTGCAACAATTCTATTCAGAAACGGAACGTTACCGACCAGATTAACCTTGTTATGCCGCTTTAAGAATTGTTCAGCGTGGACGTGGACGTAGCTAGAAATAAAGGACTTGATAGAACAGAAAATTATTAAGCAATTCAGGAAGTCGCACGATCAGTTTTAGCCCTGAGAAATTTAAAGAAATAAGAAAATGGAAAAAGAAAATAAACGGTTGACACTGTGGATCAATAGTAGCTCTGAAAGAACGGCTTTGAACGCGTGACTGATAAAACGCGGTTGTAATACAGTGGTATGTCTCTCCTCGCTGGTTTTCAGTAACATTTGAAATAAGGTTTTAATATTAATGGATTCGCTTGTTCTTACCTCGATGTCGCTCATTTTGCATATGTAGCACCTAACACTATGGGGAGAAAGGTGAAAAACCGGCTGAAAAGACGAAAAAGACGATTCGTGGCGTCACTAAATACTAATGGCGTACTGCTCGTGTACCACTCGTACGACTCCTTCTACCTTCTGCCCGTTGTATCAGTACCGAAACACCAACCAACCGCATTCGACGAAATTGGTATTATGAGGAAAATGAAAGCTGGTAACATCCGGCGTTGCTAGGTAACGATGCACGTGATTGGTCGATTGCAGGACAACGTAAGGACGACCTTAAGCTAACTTTACAAGTAACAACTAAATCTATGAAAATTTGTTTTATTATTGGTCGTTGCTTAATTGGAATATTATCGGGGCCAATAGCACGTTCAGATTTAGCAATATTGCGGTTGATATTTTTACGAATAAGAAACATCTGGCTTTTGTGTGTTCATTTTAAATGGTACTCATTAGTTTTGTCTCGTTACCTAACTTTCATGCACTTTTCAAAAAGTGTAAATTCTTGTTAGAGGATATTTTGAAGTAACCAATGAGGACTTGCCCTTTTTGAAAAGTGCAGAAAGTATAGGTAACGAGAACAAACCTTGTTGTCATTTGGCAGAAAAGGAGGGAAGACTATGAGAAAAACGACGCTTAGTTATAGCTGGTGACACAGTCACTGTCAGTCACCGTCGAGACAATGGTTAAGGTTTATACAAGAATTAAAAGAGACACTAATGCATGGAGTAAGAAATAGGTGATTTTTATGATTATAATAAATATGAAAACAAATAAGACGGTTTCACATGGAAAAACAGAATTGCGTCTAATAAAAACAAATAAAGAAAAAAAAAAGAATGTTTAACTCTGTTTGTAGACGAATTCAGGTCTGCACCAATAGTTAAACTGGATTTTATTTTCAATAATATTAATATATATGCTTTTTACCTGATCGCCTAATGATGTTAAATATTAAATATCAGGTTTAAGATTAACATTAATGTTAATCTTAGTTAACACATAATGAGTGACTCGTATGAAGAGGACTGTGTAATTGTACGGTTTGATAGAGGTATAACAGAATCTTATCCATCAATTTTTCTTTTAATATTGATAAATAGAATATAAGTTCTAAGCAACCATTGGGACATCTATGTATATATAATAGATGTACGTATATAACTAAGCATGTAGTGATTGTATGATTCACAAATGATATCTCCATGGAGTGGTATCAGGTACAAAGTTAAAGAATTACCTATGTCCTTTCAGCAGTTTCAAGATGAACGCTGAGCACCGTGCACGTATTGAAAGCTGTTGTGATGCAGTCATTCATAAGATTAATATGTCAGTACTTTGGCCCAAATTACTTCAACGGGAAATCTTTTATCCAGATGATGTAAATATACCAGAATGGACAGTAAGTGATTTTCTTACTTTAGTTTTATCTGTATTAGAGTTTTGTAATTCTTTATATTCTAAATAAAATATTCATTTGATTATTTATATATACTCAACAAAATTTCAGAATGATTTAGGAAATGAAGATATTAAAAGAAGTATATTTCTTAATATTAGGACAAGAGGTCCTAATGCCTTTGTAAATTTATGTGATAGTTTAAGAGAAACTGGACACACTGAGATTGCAATTTTGCTGGAAAATGAGCAAATGGCCTCAGATAAAATGATTTCTCGATCTCACATCAGCAATGTGCAAGAAGAGGAAGATTTTGAAGAATTGTATGTAAATAATCATTTTTAAATGCTGTTAATGTGTGTGTACTAGGTAAAAAAATAATTTTTCACATTACTTTCAGGTATGACAGATTTTATACAGTTTTGAAAAAAACAAATACACCTCTTCAGGTGAAAGTTAAAAAAGCAACACAATTTTTTGATGATCCAGCAGAAAATCCATTTGTTGCACGATACAGAATGCGTAGTAATCCCCGTGGTTATGCGCTTATTATTGTAAATATTGATTTTGGTAAAAACCAATCTTTCAGAGTTGGTGCTGAGCATGATGCAGAAAATACAAAGCAATTGTTTACACAAATGGGATTTAAAGTGTTTCCTTTTAAGAATTTGAGTTCAGAGGTATTTTGTATTAATCTACCGTTTTTGAATGACGTAAATAATTTAATTTTCAATGTTTTAATTATTTGCTGTTGTTTAAGGATATGAAAACACAAATAAAAGAATTTGCTGCGAAAGATTTCACTCATGTGGATAGCAGTTTTGTGATAATTAGTAGTCATGGCAGTCAATGTACAGATGCTGATATTAATAATACTTTGATAACTGGTACCGATGGTGCTAAGGTTTCGTGCGACTCTATTATGGAACTTTTCACAGCATCAGCCTGTCCAACTCTTGCAGGAAAGCCAAAAGTGTTTATTTTTCAGGTTTGCAGGTATATGAAAATGTATAATTTTTTACTCATTTTAAAAAACACAGATAGAAATACTTATTGATTACAGTAGTATTCGTAAATTTTTTCAGGGGAGAGCAGGTGCAGTGTGCTGTAAAACGAACTGTATCAGATACTCATATCTCAGACTATCCAAATTGGATAAGCTTTCCAAAACAAACTATACGAAACTATGATGACATGTTTGAAGTGTATTCCACATTATCTGGTTTTGTATCTCTTCGTGATACTGTAAATGGTAGCTGGTACATACAGGTTCTCTGTGAAGTTTTTATGAACCATGCTCATTCGAGGCACATCTTAGATTTACTTCATGAGGTATAATAAAATTAATTTTATTTCAATTTACTGTCTGAAATGAAGTAATCAAATGATTTTCAATGGGGACATATGTATATTTTTTACAATTGTAGGTTGAAAGTCGATTAGCCACTCTGCGTACTAATATCAATATTTGTCAAACAGCAGTGGTAACTTTGAAGGGAATCACAAAACATTGTTACCTACATCCTGGTCTCTTTGAGGATGATCAAGCTAAGTCCTAAGACTCTTCTCTTACTACCATATATTCTACAATTTTTATATGATATATACATTTTTTAATGATATATAGTTTATCAATATCATGATTATAACTTTTACGTAATTAAAAAAAATACTGCCACGTAGTCTTATCTTTTATTGCATATCTACAATAAAGGAAATGAAATAAAAGATTAATGTCGGTGAGTTCCAAGGTTAAGGCACAAAAGATTTCATTATCATCCCAGATAAAAGAGACGGATATTGAAATGAAAAAATTATGTATAACATTAATCCTTAAAAATTCTACGAAAATTGGTATCTTCAATATCTTAAAATAGTTATTTTGAAAAAAGTTCATTGCCCGTTACAATTCTAGTCTTTTTCTTTTTCTTATCTCTGTTAAAAGATAGTTGGTATAATTATAGAATGACCTAATCGTTCACAAGCTAGTAATCATGGATAAAATAAGTAAATTTTCTAGAAATAAAGAGATAAAGAGAACGAATAAATAATAAACTAAAACTCGTTATTGCTTTCTTTGTACACAAAAAATAATACGCCGATATCTAGTACGACACGTGACATATAGTTGTGAACGCAACGTAAGGTGATAAATGTGTTTTCAACTTTTCATCAAGCCCTCAAGCGAATAGCCTTTATGAAAATAAGAAAACAAAGTATTATACAACATCGATTACTATCTTGCAACGGATTTAAGTTATCGTGGAAATGTGGAAGAAATCTTATAGTTCTAAATTAATCAAGGACATCAATGTTTTACGAGTTAACAGCCGTGACGCATGCACTCGGCAATATATCGAATTGTAAGATTTTTTGAAACTCTATTGGTCATTCAAACAAAAAGTTGTGTAATACTTAACGACCCATCAGAAGTCAAGATTAACAGTCGCTGTTATTGACAGTAACCCAGATCTTGGATCACATAGTGAGTCAGCAAAGAGAATAATTTCTAAATATCCTCCATAAGATATAGTTGCGTCGTTTAGCTTGTAACGTCAGAAATTTGGATAATTAGAAATTGACAGATGCATTAATACATCTTACGAAATAAAAGTGAGATTAGTCATCGGTCATCAATTCAGTAACCGCAAACCGTTAAGAAGTAGAGTAGTAAAACCGTGTAGATCCAAACGTAGAATAAAAAAGAAGTCACAAGAAAAGTAATTGTCATTATTTGGGTTGTACAGCTATAAACCGTTAGTGGTAATGGCTTCCAAAGTTGTAAACATTGCTTACCACTCGACGATGACTCTGAGTGTTTATACGTTTAACGCACGGAGCCTGAAAAGGTATTCTGTTACGTTACGTTTCATACGTTGTACAGAATCTGCTACTGAGTCCATAATGTAGGTGTGCATGCCTGTACGCATATATCTATATAGAGTCGCGTGACCGATTTAAGGTTTCAACGTTTCAAGCGTTCCACGCTCAGTTTCCACTCTCACCTTGTTCGTGTAAGGTTGTACGCTGTTAGGTTATGTTCTAGTGTTGTTGTTGCTGTATCGAATCTGTCTGTATTATCTTGCTTGTTACATAGTGGCGGAGGAGTTTGTTCGTCAAAGGTTATGATAATTTAGTCACCTGCAGATTCAAGTGCAGCAGAGTATGAGCTCATTTGCAAAAATTACGAACATACGCCTATTAAAATCTCGCACGACACACACGACACTAACTTAATAATGTTTCAAGGTTTTGATGTGTTGTAATGAACGCATGCGGTTAGCCTTGAACATAGTGTTGACTCTTACGCATTTTTTCTATTAAAATCATAGATTTAGTGAAAACGAAAAAAGGTTTACTGCAACGTTAATGAAATTCATATTACATCCCAGCTGCGTACTTCCTGGCTTGGTGGTTTTCGTTTCGCGTTAGACGCAGTTGAAATCGCTTACGATCTTGAATCTCCTATTTACAGAAATTCTAATGCAGCCTTCATATAGAATTTCGTAACGCACGTAAGTCACGATCGGCTATATACTCGACAGTTGCGTAATTCGCATTGGCGATTTGTCATTAGTGTACATAAATATGCATGTCGTATTGTGTTCAAGTTAAACATAGACGATCCGAAATTGCCGCTCGAATTGAGTATGTACATGCAGAATTGGCGGATGTTCTAGAAAATTTTGTAAAGGAAAAAAACATCTGTGATAGACTCTTGTAATAAATATCGAAACTTCTTTTTGCTTACTGTAGGATTTGATAAACTGTTATGAGTGTTGGATTATCAATGTACGATGGATTGGAGAAAGAGGCTACTACTACTAATAGCAACACCTTGGAGGGAAGCACTGGCGCCACTAAGAAGCTCGCAAGGGGTATCTCAAGGGCTACTGAGAATGCAGCTATTGTATCTCATGCCCGTTCTCAATTGGTTCCAATTGGACCCATAGATACTCCCGAGTTTACCTTTTCTTTACCGGACCTCTCCATTTACCCAGGTAAGCGATGAGAGTATGCGAAAGACAGCCTGAAGGACAATATACCTATTTATGAAGGATCTATTTTGGTACAGATTCGTTTCGTCACTTTCTGGAGAAGGATTTGATCGAAGGTGGCTGTTTGGCATCGTTAGAAGCGGCAGGAAGGTTGAATTGGTGGTGTGGTGGTCGAAATGGGGGTCTCAGAGTTTTGTGGCCGTTGGCCACTTCAGGGGATGGAAATTGTCTTCTTCATGCAGCTTCTTTAGGCATGTGGGGCTTTCACGATCGGTTGCTTACGCTGCGGGAAGCTTTACACACAACTTTATCCAAAGGAGAATATAGGCATGCGTTGTTCAGGTATGGGTGTCATTTATATTAAAATTTTAATCTGAATTGGGCCGTGTTTGCAAGACATAAAATTGCTAAACAGGAGATGGAAATGGAGACAAATGGGACTTAACGCCGCAGCCGGTTTAGCTTATACGGAGGCAGAGTGGTCTTCGGAATGGCAGACTATTGTCGAAATGGCATCAGCAAATCCTCGAAATCAAACTGTCAATTCTTACCAGAGTCTTGAAGAGGTATAATTAGGTCTTGTACGGGTTCACCCTCTTTAAAGAATTTTATTATGATTTTTTAAATATGTTCTTAGGTACACGTTCTGGCTTTGGCTCACGTTTTGCGTCGGCCTATTATTGTAATAGCGGAAACTATGCTGCGAGATTCGGAAGGAGTGGCTTTGGCTCCTATACCATTTGGAGGCGTTTATCTACCTTTGGAAGTACCACCAGCTCGGTGTCATCGCACTCCTCTTCTCTTGGCTTATCATTCAGCCCATTTTTCACCCTTGGTCACCGTAGACGGAAGTGCTGATCTTGCAGATGGGAATGGTGAGGGTGTCAGCATCCCTGTAGTTGATCCAGACACTGGACAATTACTACCAGTTTTATTCGCCGTCGATCCTGGTCCAGATTGGGACTGGAGCGTCACTTCCCAGGATTTGCTTCCATGTCAACAGGATACAGTACGTAATTTCCTCGATTTCTCCGTCTCCACTCAAGCAAAGAGCATCGATTGATCATCACATCCTAATGATTTTCACAGATGGAAGTTCTTGTACGCGAATATCTTGATTGCGAGTATCAGGTTCTCACTGAGGAAATTGACAGACTTTCCGATACGGATGGTGCTTCGTCTAACAAGAGCAAAGCAGCTAAACAACTACTGGGCGTAGCGAAGCAATTCGGTTCTATTGGGAAATCTGTTAGCAGGAGATTATGGTCAATTACTAAAAGACCAAAGAGTCCACCCTCATCATCCTCCGGTATCTCAACAGAAGGCTTGCTGTGCGTGCGAATCAGAAGCAGGCGTCATCAGTATGTCGATCAAATGTTGCAGAATTATCTTCAATGTGCTCACGCTAGGTGAGTCTCATAATGGTCAAATTGTGCAGATCAAATATTTAAGGGATGACAAGATAATGCATGTTCCTTTTGTGTAACAGGTATTTGCAGGATCAACAAGCTGATCAGGCGGGCAGTGAGATGAACTATGGGGCTGGAAAATCAAAGTTTTACGCCGCCAGTGATAGTGGAACTTATGCAAGTGTGAGCAAGCTGTTGCCCACCAATCCGAACAAGGATCGTACTCTCTACCTCTCTAGGTATTGAGAAACTTTAGTCTAAGAAACATAAAGTCTTCGAATTATCAATAAGTTCTGATCCATATTAATTATTAATTACAGATCCACTTTCTATAACGATCAACCACCGTCCGATGGATCACCGGCAGAGCTCTGGAAGAATAGCGGCAGTATCGGGGTAGGTGATTCCGTGATATTAAGTGATTCCAGGTGACTTTACGTGATTTTGTGTGAATCTCGTTAACTGTCTAATTATGTGACATGGATGCGGGAGAACTTTGCGATGGCGAAATGTCTCTACCTACAGGAAATCGTGAAGGAGTGTCGCAGCGAAAACTGTCAGTTCTTTGGTGCACCGGAGAATCAATACTACTGCTCGCAATGCTGGGCGAACAGACGATACCGCTGAGCCGCATCGAATCTTCCATGACAATAATCTCCTACACGTTAACAATAATTCATAAGATAATCGATACAATGCATACAAATTGTCATAGCAAAATAAGCAGGAGCTCCTGAAACTATTGACCGCCCGCTGCATATCTTTTTTTTTTTCAACTTTTACAATCAATCCCTCGTTCGGACTCTCTTCTACCTCGATTTATCTTTTGCATTACATATCTTTATTTATTAACGTTTTTAATTCTCTCGGTAGCATATCAAGCGTACAGAGTTCGTAAAAAATACTACATTTATGCAGCTGTAACTATTAACCACTCTGCTGTGTTACGTCACGAAAACAAATTTCGTACGAGAGATTATAGATTATATTTTCGGATGAATTATTCTCTTTTTTTTTTTAGAATGAAAAAGTTGCGCATATACTGATTCATGAACGTACCCCATATCTAAATACATATATTAATACATATATATGTATATGTATGTATATGTGTAAGTCTTACCGAGTACGTTGATATGTGCCTTGTGCCGCGCGAGTGATAAAAGAAAGTGTTCAAATTATCGTATCACGATAAAGGACCCGATCGTTATTTCACATTTTCACTTACTGTAACATTAATGAATTTTAATTTAAACGATGTTACCGCGAAACAATAATGCTCTGTCTTTTTCTTGTGTTACTGCTGCTCGTTTCTCTCATATACGCGAAGTCCATCGCGATTACCCACCGATTTTTTTTCTTTTTTTTTTGTTTTTTTTTTCACGAAAAAGTGGGCGAGAAGTAAAGAAATTATCTAGACTTACCCTTATGTTCTCGCTCTTCGAAGCAACGATCTTTTTACGAGTGCAGTTCGTTCTTATATCCATATTGATATACATATAATTAAACTTTTTCTCATACTAATCGACATCCTCGTTGAGATCGATTGCTTTTCATGTAAAACTTTCTGTGTGCAAGAATAAAAGAATATTTTTATATAGTATCCTGAGAATCCGTGATCCATGATTGATATCAAATATCCATGGTTCATATGCTATAGTTCGTTATCAACTGTTCCGTTATCATTTCCGTCTCTTTCCTATCTCGTTCCTTCCTCAATGCCCATACTGGATCTTTCCGCGTTCCACTCAATTATTCATAATCGTAACTTCGATACATATATGATAACACCATTATTGACAGTATTCCGCAATAGGATGGAAGATGGTCCCAAGGGACGTCCAGGGTTGGACCAATGGGTCTGCTTCCTACTATATCACCTGGAAATATTTTCTGATCTCTCGTGGAAAAATCTTATTTTCCTATCTTCTTTTTTTTTCCTTTTTATTGACGACAGTAACGATCTCCTTGTATGTCCTGCGAGGGACAGCAGGCAGTCGTTACTCGAATGCCACAAAGAACAGGGGGAACGTGCACATTTAACTCTTTTGCAAGGGGAGATAATTGCGGCTCGTTAGCGAGATTTCTTGATGGAGAGTTGCTGAGGGTGCGGGACGGAAGTCCGGGTGATATAGAGACAGTTTATAGGGTATGAGGAAGTAAAGAGAGAGAGAGAGAGAGAGAGAGAGACTAAGAGTAAGCACGCAAAAGCTTGCCGACTCGTTACAATCGCCATGAGAAGGAAGCTCAGTCCTGGCAGGCACGCGCTTGCCAGCCGTTAATATTAATTCCGTGAAATTAAACGCGTCGTTTATTAATTTTTACCAAGTTTTCTTTACTGGGGTCGCTTTGTGCTCAGCGAGAATGCTGCCCGGATATTACGTCGAAAATGGGATTAGCGCGGCCAATTTTCTGGCTCGTTTCAACGTACTATACTCGTAGCTTTGTGTCGCTGAATGTCAGACAGACTAGCCGGGCGAATTTCCTTGGGATTAATAATAATAGAACACGCGAATTCGCATTAGGCAATCAGATTCCACGTGTAGCTTTCTCTACTTGTATTCAAAGTGTAAGGGTGATGCTGCGTCTGGACCAACGTAGCGAAAATCCTATGCTCTTGTAATAACTCTCTGTTTAACAAAATCCATGGTATTAATAGCGTAATGAATTTCCTACAGATCCTTTCATCCTTACCCGTCCTCCTGCTAGAGGGAGGCTCGATATTATAATTTATGGACATGGGAGTCGCTGTGCACCATGTCAGAAGTTTTCATGTCCTGGAGGATTCCTTGAGCACAGCCAGGAAGTGCGGTAAAGTACCTCCTCGTAATTTCATCTCAATGAAAAATTAGTCAAGCTTTATCAGACTCCGGACGTCATTTTGTGACAACTTATGCGCAGGAGGGTTACGCCCTGGCGCGGCACCAGGTAACTTTACGGTTTGAAAGTTCATCGATTTGCCCATTTTCCTTGTAAGATAGACGTACGTTCTATATCATAGTCTCCCACTATCCCAGTCCCCCAGTCTCCTAGAGATGGGTCTGGGGGATTGTAATTTGCGGCTTGTAATACCGAGTCCGTCGTTTGTAACCGGGGTTGGTCTCACGTCGAGGAGGGTTTTCATAGAATGGCTGGCTGGCTAGACACTGGTATCCGCATTCACTAGACACTCTAGAGAAGTAACTACGTAACCGCGTTGTCTCATTGAGGGGATATTTCCTTTTGTTCCATTCCGTTCTGTTTCCGTCTCCAAGGACAAAACGATGTGCGGTACACCATCAAAATGTCCTAGATCCTTTTAAGGGTGGCCGCTATTTACCACCCTTGTCGCACTTACTTAAACTCCTGAACTGGTGAAAGGGGAACTTGGAAATGGGATGAAAATAGAATGCTGTTCTGGACTCTGAATTTTTCGTGGGTGGCACGATGGCCACGTGCCGCCCCCGTTTGCGATAATAAATAGATTTTCAAAGTACTGAAAAAGGAATTCAGGGCTGGAATGGCGGATTCGAATGAAATTTTACCTTTCGCTTTTGGCACGCTCGATTTAGCCGGGAGGCGAGACGCGAACGTAAGGGGCATACATTTTGCACGGGTCATAAGGTTACCGTATGAGAACGAGAGAAGGTGAGCTGAGTTTCTTCGTAGGGGTTACTGCACTGCAGGGACAAGTTATCTCATCCTCTTCTTCCGGAATTCACTGCTGCAACCATTCCATAGGAATTCCTAAGCAAACGGCTGCTCTCCGAGCCCTTCGTAAATTCGTATCTCTTGGCGAGAACCAATCCGAACTGAAGGGTGAATCTACTGTGCCATATTGTGAGGTAGATAGGTAGATAGATAGAGAGGGAGAGAGAGAAAGAGAGAGATTGATGCTATTTGAAGAGAAAGAGAGAAACGCTGCCGCAGTAAACTCCCACAACTCCAGCTAGTGCGGCAAGGAAATTCATTTGTGTTTCCTGTCAACTTCATTATTGCCAGGAAATAAATTCAAGTCCCGAGTGAAAAAAAAAACGTCCGGCACATTCGCGGACGGTACTGGTAGGAAATAAAGAAGTGCCAGGAAAAATTGGGTTTGGGGATGAGTGCACAAAAAGAAAACGCTGCTTTATGAAAGCATCCTTCCACCATTTCTACCATTTCCAAGCCCTCGCTTCCCAGACTTCCCTGGGTAAGGACAAGACTTTATCCGGTACTGTCGCATCGGGACCAACCAATCGGCTGAAGCATTTCATTAATGGAGACTAAATTCCTTGGGGAACTATTGTCCCGTTTAAGGAACAAACGCAGCGACGTTTAATCGGAAACCAAACCTTGTTCATGAAATCGTTACTTTTCTGTAGATTTAGGTTATAGATCATACGCCATTAGTCTTTAATTTTTCTATTCTTGTTATTTGTTTTGATATTTTTTTTTTCTTATTTTTAAAATATCTTATCCCCTGTCAATTTTAGCTTATTGGTGTACTTGTACTTGTAGACTCAAAATTGAATGCTGTTTTGATTTCCGAAAGAAAAATTTCATTGTCCCATTTAAAAAATTAAACTTGACCTTAACTCCTGCTCAGGTAGGAATTTAATAACCGAATCTTCCGTCTTCCTTGAAAACCCACAATTTCTGTTTGAAACATTTTTTATATCCGGATTCGTTTCCGAAAATATCCACCTGGTCACTATAAATGCCCCACCCCGTATATAGATATGTATATAACAAGCCCAGTATTAATCTTTAGTGAATTGTATATTGGATTTTTTGTAAAAGCCAAATGGCAGTATTGTTGAAAACAGGACGAAGGGACTACCGTGTTATCCCCGTTATCGTTCATGTATTTTTGTTTTTATTTCTCACCGAGACTATTTCGCATTTTGCTCTCTCGCCGAGCGATCAAATCGGGGAGCCTCCGATAATCCGGATAATGTGATTGTGTGTCCCGAAGCTGGGAATCGATAATATTGGGACGAAGCCAATATGGTGCTTGACAATTGGCGGCGTGGCAATGATTTCCGATGAGAACGAGGGAGAGGGTAAATTTCGAGGATCACGGCTGTGTGAAATAGAAAGAGAATGGCGTCAATGCTAAAGAGAGATCACGCCATTGCGGTTGGCCGCACACAGATTGCATCCTTTCATCAATTTATCTTTTCAGCCAATAATTTTCCAGATCATCCACGATACTCGCTGTCTCTTTCGCACTTGGTCAGGCCGGATGTCGGCATTGCAGCTAAGAAAAGTAAAAGAGCAACAAAAATATAGTAGCAGAGTAGACGAAGAATAAGGAAAAAGTAAAGGGATAGTCCCTGCTAATAACGAATGGCGTCCGCCTGTGGTTACCCGAGTCATTCAGAAGCGTCTCTAATAAAGTAATAAAGCTACGTTCACCCCGCATCTTGATCGAGAGAGGGTGAGTTTTATTGCGAGGACGCCGACGTCAACTAGAGTGTTAAAGTATTCTCAGCGTCGAGCCGGAAGATCCACAGAAAAGAGCCCTTTGGAATGGGACGAAGGGAGGGGTGGTTTTGTATAAAAAAAATTTCTCACTGTAGTTGGGGATGCACATAGGCAAACAAGGGTCGTGTCACGTAACTTGCATTGCACGCGTTAACGACATTAGCACGACTTCCTCTCTAGCCTGACTCATCCTGTACCCTTTAACCTATCTCTTGTTATCCTTGTCAGCAGGAGCCGTTCTACTCGATATAATGCACCAAGTGGATAGTAGCTGTCAGTCTGAAAAGTTTCTGAATAATTATTAAGGCTTGAAAGATGAGAAATTAGTCAAAAGAAACTTTTGTATTTGAATTGGTAAATTTCAGGCGCATGCGCACAAAGTTTTTCCCTATGCTAAGAATTTGGTTCACCATTCGGTAAGTTTAAAAAAAATTTGGCTTCTATTTCATTCTCTTACTTTAATATCATCTTCTATATCTTTTCAGGTCCTCCTTCGGTTCCGCTTCCGGTTAGAACTGTGGAAAGTGCCGACTCTCGCAATACACCAGCGCTGTTGGCCGAATGAAATTTTAATTTTTGATAAGGCACCAGACGTCGGAACGCCCAGCGTTCTCCTTTAGCCGCACAACTGGGACCGCGATATTAAATATCACCAGCCGTGTGTAAGGGAGACTGAAAGGGCAGAGGAGTTCAGCCAAGCGAGTCGTGTGAGCCATGTGAGATATGAGGAGTCGTTTAGTTTTGCAATATGGATAGCTATACCGTGTTGTAGTAATATAAGAGCGATTCTGCGAATTGCCCTTTGGCCGATAACTGAAAGGGACGATTACCAGTAGCGTTAGCACCTATTTGTATTTCTACTCTCTAAGGGTAATATGGGGTACCCCTAGTCATTACACTAGAAATATTAAAAATTAATCTTAAGCACAGCTATCGCATGATGTTTTCATGGAAAAGTCTACTCTGGTCAGTAAACCCATATGAGGGCTTTTAGGTTATGTATTCTACCTTGTACGTTCCGTGTAGAATATCGAACGATAGGAGCCAGGGTTGCGTTACGTCATGTGTGAAATTACAATCATCCTCTAATGCATTCAGGTTCGTTCGATATATCTATAGAGATAGATATAACACTGCATTATACTTCATATATATAACGTAGCTGCGAAAAGTCTCTTATAATCTTGAGCACCCGTTTCCATCGGTTAACTATAGGAACCGGATGATCGATTCCACTGCGGAATGAACGCTGCTCAGGAATCCCAGATTGTCTTGGAAATCCTGAGAATCTTTCATAGTAATATCAGCGAAGACGAATGTTAGTCTTCTCTCTTTCTCTCTCTCATCTTCCCTGTTTACTAGGTTGAGACCGAGTAACCAAGAGGGAGCGAGATGAGGTGAAAGAGAGAACACGCTGAGGGGTTGCCCAGTAAGTAGGTCGCGATTCCCAGAGAGCTAGCCTGCAATTATAACGAACTGTTTGCACGGGGATGAAATTTCATTCGTTTTCCGTGTTGCGAACGAGGAAAGAGAAGAGGGTGAGTGGAGGGGTGAATTCTATGAATTCTATGCGATTACCATCGACGCCCCTCGATGCTGTATATAGGTGGCACGAGCAAGGTATAAGGTTATCCATGCTGTTTACTATAGCTGGGAAAATGCAAAGGTGGATTAAAAGAGGGTGAGCGTCAGGGGGTACGAGAGAAATGATGCTGGCAATAGAGAGGCAGGTGCATGCTAAATAAAACTAGCGAATGTGAGAAACGCATGAGACTCGAGGGATACCCATAATTTTCGCGAATATTCCGAAACTTTATGTGTAGCGGCTTGAATGGTATAGAGAGAAGGTTAATAAACTAGTGGATCCCTCGTGAGATGCGATTCTTCCTTCTGTTTTAGTTATCGAATTCTTCTCAATGTCTTTTAATTTTATTTGCAAGGGGTGAACGATATTATTCAGCGGATGTTGTGAAACATGGTGTGTTACTTATTAGGATTCCGTGGGAATTCATTCTGATGTTTTTAGTGTGTACGATGCTTCGTGTTACTAGATAAGATATTTGGTGCGACTTTTGTAGTGTTATATGGACAAACTGAAAAAGACCTTGGCGGCAACTTTAGTTGAGAAGGAGCATCTTTGTTTTATTAGAAAATAAATGAAATCAGAATAACGTAAATTGTCGTGGAAAAGCGCTAGTTAATTAGAAAAAACTGAGGGACCATTATAGTCGAGTGGTGGTAGTCTTACAATTAGTATTTTTTTGTTTCACTTGTTTGTGTATCATTTTCGCTAGTGCAGGGGGCGGCACCCAATGGACGTCTGAGTGGTCATTGTAAGCTCAGCCGTTCAGCAGTACAGAGGAGTCGTAGATGTAGATTGTCGGTTCGTTGAAATCCCTGGCGCTTGATTGTTCTTCCTGTTTCTTAAATTTTTTCTTTTATTTTTCAGGATGGAGAATTCTTGATCATAGTTCATCCGTATGGCGCAGGGATGATTATTCACAGAGGATAGAAGGAATGACAATGAGAGAAAAATATGAAGAAGACAGGGATACTTCAGCTTGGTCAGTAATCTGGTCTCTTTGCGTCTAGTTCAAAATTGACGAAACTTTGTTCGATCTGAATTCTTTGATCGACTAGCTTTATCAGCGAGAATTAAAACGTCCTTGCTGATAATATAATCAGTCGCGTGAAATTATCATGTGGTTGATATGGTATAAGTCCATTAAGGGTGGCAGAATGAGTATAAAGAGGAGTTACACGCTACTCGTGGAAAGTTGTGCTAGTAGCATCGATTTTCACGGGTTAATTTCGTCAGGGCTTTCGTTTCCTCATTGGATTTCCCTGCGGCAGCCGTGCGTCGAGAATCAGTCGTCAGGCTCTGGGCGAAGCTTCTGAAGATGCGCGACGCCTGCCCTCAGGAATAGGACTCGGGTTTTCTCAGTTTGCGGGAGCCTCAGGACTTTCCAAGATTTCATTAGATTTTCGGAGGAAGGACAGTAGTTTCGCCGGGATGGGCGAAGTTGTATTGATTTTTGTACCGTTGTCGCCGGAGTGTGCCGCCACGACCCTACGATTCGCTTTTGTAGCCTCCCTTTCCTCTCGCAGCTTTACTCACTCACTCGACCTCGCTCCCTCATCGCCCTCACCCTTAACGACTACCTCGCTTGCACCCATACACTCTCTCACTCACTCCTTGGCACAACCTCTCACGCTTCGTCGGTGCCTCCATTGGTATCCGGCCTCCCATTGTCCATTAACCATTAACGACTATTTCATTATCAGTGATGCGGTTCGCGACTCTCGACACGCGGATTTGCGACTCGATGATGTTTTGAGGTTTTTTTTCTATATTAATTTTCTGCGCTTACACCCTCAATGAATGCACTCATAATGTATATGTAATTAATAGGTATAAGGGTTGAGCGAAATAGTGGAATTCAGGGGTACCAGCAGAATGAGTACGAAGTATCCTTTACCTATTGTGACTAATCATAGATGTGTAGTATTAAAGAACGTCGTTAGTCCGACACAATGCGAACCTTCTCTCCTTGGGTAATTCTAAGGGAAGAAAAGTTGTGGGGCTCTGACTAGTTCCCCAGACAGGAAGAAGTTTCTAGTAGGTACGAGGTTAGCATAAGATATGAGAAGGTAAAACCAGGGAGCCGAAAAGCCTTTGTTCGGCCCTGGAACACTGCGGAAGAGTGGAGGGGCTGCTTGGGGTTGCTCGGACTCGTGGCGCGGTGGTGGCGTCGGTCTTCGACGTATCAGCGCTGCGACGACCTCTTCGCGAACTAGACGCGTTTTCCCTCTAACCTTATCCTGCGCTACGTGCTCCGTGGAGTAAGACGAGCCTTTCGCCGTTTTTTCATTCACATTAACGCGATTTTGTGTCGAGATTTCAAACGGCCTCGTCGGCTTCCTGGACTCCTTCGTAGTGACGAAGGCTCTCCGTGTGTGATATTGTGCAGGACACGTGCGCAAGGCTACTTCTCGACGTGGGATACAGGGAGAACGATCAGCCGCCAATCTCACGCTTTCATGGTGAATCAATTATCAGTATTATTATCATTTATCATTAATCTTACAACAGTTCTGGATTCTACTGACACGCCCATTGTTATTTGCTCTTATAATACTATAGGGTTCATTCATAACTTTAGAGAATTTTCTGTCGAGAGACTGTATGGGAATTCTGATTGTTTATTCTGTTGCCATAATCATTCGAAAGTCAAATATTTTATGTGGGATATTTTAAGAATAGTAATTTCATTATTTATAATAAATTCTATTTACATTTTAAGCACGTGCTTTTAAAAGTAATATTGCTTAAGATGACGTTCTCAATGCAATAGATTTGTTATCGTGTTATCATGACTTCGAAATTTATTTACAATTTTACAGCGATACTTGGTATAGTCATTTTCATAGCGACAGGTCGATACGCAGACGTTTCCGCAACCATTGTCATCTATAGTACACTAGGTTATCAGTGAACGTACAATTTTATCGGGGAAGCAATGAAAGAGAAGTAAAGGAATATAATAACGGAAGAAAGAAAAAAAAAGTTAGAAAATAAGGTAAACGTAAGAGAAAAGAAGGATCTTCGTCATTCCAGCTAGAGCAGATCAAAGCACTGAATTCTCTTGTATAAGGATTCCCTGGAAGCAAAAGCAAATTGGAATGAATCGGTTTTTCACATTTACCAATGTTTCCCCACGTGCTCCTGAGATTTTCAATATTCTTCATGAATTTCCTTTGTCTTTGAGAAAAAAAGCTTGCGGTGGTTATGCGACGTTCGTATTACAACGAGATAGATCCAAGGGTTCCTAAGGAGTGCAAGAGGGTAGCGTAGGAGGTGGTCTCGTTGGAATAAGGGGTGGTCAGAGGGTGCTCGGGGGGGTGGATACGGATCCAGAACGTGACTTGGGTGCAATATTTAAAAGCTTCACGACGTCAATACTCTTCGCGACATCCTTACGCACTGGTCTTTCCTCTCGACCTAAACCTCAACCTTCGAATTACCTTCAATCCATGATCAATCGGCGACCCGCGATTCACAATACCTTATGTAATACTTGCGCTAAAACCTTCCTAACTTTTGTTCCGCTTTGCACCAGCCGCTCACCTCCCTTAACCTTATCCCAAGTAGAGCGCAGAGAAGGCGAAAGAGTCTTGAAAAATGGACACGTTATCATAGCAGAAAGGTATGACGAAGGAGTCTGGTAATGAGAAAGTTAGCGAGAATGTACAAAGTTATGGCAATTATAACAGAGGTCGGTATGCCGGATACCGGGAGCTGGGAAGTACCCCTGGAGTCATCGAAACGTGAAATGAAATCCGGGCAAAGTTAATCGTACGATAAAATACAATAAATTCTGTTATTTCGTTGCAAATGCGAATATCGTTGAAGTCTGTTTCAGCTTGATGTTCCGTAACTCTTCTCCAACATAAATCAACGTCCGACTCGCTCTTGTTCTCTTTTACGCTATGTTACCTCAGTGCTGCCACCTACAACTCCGACAAACTTTCCCAAACCCCCTCGGCAACGCAATAGGATTTTTTGCAGGACTTAACGAATCTGGAAAAAGTTCCATTACACGAAGGGATGCACACGCGTTTTACATTGGTATGAGAAACGTTATCACATATATAAGGGATTACTTTTATACCCTCACGATGAATCACTGGGGTTTATTGAATACGTTATAAGTAAATAGTAATTAGGTATATAATGGTAATTATCGAAGTTTTCTACTTCGCACTGTTGCACCGGGTTAAGCAATCTCTTGTCTTCGTAGTGGCTGAATTAAGCTGCGACGACGTTCTAACAAGTAAAGTTTTATTCCCTAGGATTCGCAAGGTTTGCTTAGTGTGCTACCGGCTGCTACCTTGTGATACAGCCTTTACGTTTAACGGGCGTATCCATTCGGTTGGAAAGATTTGAAAAATAAAGGAACGTGTGTCGAGTGTGCTCTGGTGTAATTAGTAGCCGTTATTATAAATATTTTATCCACTTTCGGAAGCCCCGGGCAGGGTTGATTTTGCGTTACCGAAATGGGAAAGTACGTATAAACAAAGTATAGCGCAATAGGGTGTAACATAGGAAGAGGATCCCTTTCCCGGGCGGAAGCGAGCCTTGATTTATAGCCACGGAGCGAAACTTGCCTTCTTGGAATTTGCGAAATTTAGAGCTTAGCCCCGACAAACGGGGGCAAACGGGGTGAGAGGTGCTAAAATGTTAACACCTTGGCTCGACCTTAGTACAGCGCTACGCCATGACACCACTACAGTCTACAGCCTATACAGGAACAACCCTAGCTAAGCTTCCCGGCGAAGGACCCCACCACTCCCCTCATTTTCTCCGGAAGTCACTAGGAAACCGACCTAACTATATACCTTTAGTTTTTATTGTCGTCTTTACAATTCTTTACGGAGAGATGACACGCGCAGGGAGGGAGAGGGGGGGGGGTCGCTGATTATCATATTTTTCTCGAAAATAATTATTCAAGATCATTTAATACTCAACGATCGCTTATCTCTTTCTTTATGATTTTTGTTATTCGACGCGGAAGGTAATGCCAGGCCCTTTGATTTTTTCCTATTTTCTATATCAGCCGTGAGTATGAGAGAGACAGACTTACGGGTGATTGCACGTGTTAGACAGAGACGGCGATAGGCGCTCGTCCAATTTTCATTTTGACCCTATCTAACGTGGGTGCTATCAGAAGTAACTGCAGTAAGAGTATCAAGTCAAAATGATATAACATGGCTTAAAATGAAATGTAAATATTGTTGAATTTTTACCTAGTGCGAACTGTTGAAAGTTAATAGGAAAAGAGAAAAAAAGAAGTCACGAAGGACAAGAAACTCCACAGCGGCGTCCGCAGTGTCGACTCTTTTAATTTTAAATCAGCCGCCACTCCGTTACGAGTCCCGCGAAACCACCTCGCCGAGTTTCAACTGTAATATTTAACTGTAGCTTCATACATATATAGCCGTTATTTCTTGGTGGTACCAGGCTGGCCAAGGATCGGAGAATTCTTCTAGATCGTTTCTTTCATATCGTATAGACTGATAGACTCCGAGAGTGACGTCAGGCGTGTCTATTGTTATGATCCTATAAAGCAAAACGACCCCCCCCCCTCCCCTACGTGCTACTGATTAATTTGCTAAACGATCGGGGAAACAGAGTGTGCTGCTCGTCTTGGCGCCTGTTGGCATTATATCGAGACGACGAATTCCGTTTGGCTCGCGTGTTGCGCGAAATCCTCGTAACCTCGTAACGATGAAATAAAAATAAATAATCCGACATCCGTCCCTGGTCTCTCGACCCCTGAATATATTCGTATAGGGTAACCCAGAAGAATGGAAAGGAGAAAACGATAATTTCCACTTTCTTTTTTCTTTCACTTTTATTCCTCCCTCTTTCTCCTTTTCCCTGCTTATCGTCTCCCTCCTTCCTTTCTTGTTTTTCCGTCTTTTTCTCTCTTTTCACTGCACGCATTGCGTGTCCTACGCACGATCGTTTATTTTCATTGCTACGGGTCTGGAGAAGAAACCGCGCACTTTGCTCCCTCGCTAAGGCTCCGATCCACCTTTAGAAATTGGCTGAAGGGATCAGCGGTACTGGCAGAATTCTCTGGAGAAGCAATGCGATAGCTTTCGGTTGTTGGATCGACGCTTGAATCTTTTGCTTATGTATTAATAAATCCCGAGGTCGTCAATGCTATGTATTACGCGTACGTAAGCGCTAATGTCGTAGTGCGTTAGAGCCGTCGCGTACGTCACGTCGTTCCTAGTCTACCGGGAGGAATGAAATATTTATTTTAATGAGACGTAATTACGCATAGCACCCACGAGCCACGTTACCCATTTCGTACGGGACTTGAGTTCCACGCAAAATTGTCTAGATTCCCAAAAAATTCCTAGAGAATATTTCAAATTATCCAAATTCCTATTTTTAATGGTAAATCGAATACGGACTTTTACGTAATTTCATTTCTATTAACCAAACTGCGCTTAAATTATCAACTGTCTTATACGTACATCACCCTGAATCAGCATCGGAATCTTTGGCAATTCTAAATCTTCAGGCATCTGACTGCATAAGATCAGAAATACAAGAGCATGCTCTCGGCTCCTCTTAAAGTCGATACACGAATTGTCTATACAGGTCAGAGGTCATTCGATCGGTTCGTACACGAAGCTAATGACGTTACCTCGTATCCGTTAGTGACAAAGGCAAGAGTCTAAATGCTTCCTGCGTTATACGCGTAGGCCGAGGTAAAGAAAGAATAAAGAACAAAGAGAAGAGTAATAGTCTCTAAGAGGAAGACGGTCATTTTAGTATTTCGTTGCGCGGCATAAGTTCTTCTTAGGAGGCTTCGCCATTCTCTGTCCCTTCTGGAAGGTCTTTCCTCTATTGCCCGGTCTTTAGCTCCTCTGGCGCCATATTGTGGTCTGTATAGAGACCTACGTGGAGTCGCCCACCGGTCTAGGCCCGAGATGCTTAAGGTTGGTCGCGCAATACTTGGAACGGGCCAAGAGTAGCTGGTAGCTACCATGGAGAACGAACAGAAGGGACGAGTAGTAGTGACTCCTCTTTCTATCTCATATATACATATACTGTACTGTAGAATAGTCTGTATATACATATAACACAGAGAGCGTGTCCCGGCTACAGGCTACAGGGGATAACACCAGTTTATGTCCCTGGGAGGTCGTAAAGATAGGAGAGATGCTCCTCTACCTCTACTTCCAGCATCACCTTCAGTTCTACCTCCGTCTCCGACTTCCTCTTTTCTTTCCCTCTCCTTTCTCCAGTCTCGCTATTGGCGAAGGTAGCCAGAGCCAAACTTGCACTCGCCCAACTTCCATTGCACGGGAGGCTACGACGCTCTGTCGCTATACATATATAGTGTACATCGTGTAAAAAACCGAAGAGCCTCGCCTCTGACTGAGTCTTTTGAGAGGCACGTTCCTCGGTCTCCTTCAGGATGAAGATCGATTCTTCTTTTGGTCCATACCTCGCGTGCTGTATCGACCTTAAGAGTCGAGGGTATCACTTGCGGCTTCTCTTTATGTCTCTCGGTACTTTGAGTCCCGTATTACGGTCTGTGCCATGGACTTATCATGCATATGCATATGTATATACATATAGGTATAATGGGGTGTCACGTGTGCATAGGTGATATATGTCAGTTGTTGGTTTATTTTATAATATAGGTATATTGTATAAGCGATATCGAAGTTACGTGTTAATAATATCGAGGGAAATATTTAATCCGTCGAGCGGAGATTTAGATGTGTATAACGACGCTTGTTTCTCCAGTTTGAAATATTTCTTGGTTGCGTCTAGCTCGGACAATATCCTTTTGGAGTTTTCCGGAGATCTCAGTGAGTGGCAAACCTGCCTACGGCTATCCTATAGCTACTTCGTGCTCTTCTAGGAGTCTCAGACAACTTGGACGTCTTCGATGTCTCACTGGCTCTGTATATAAGGTGGTGGGTATTGCTTCCAGGCATTTTGCGAGATACGTGTCGCCTTTCTCTCTCGCGTTTCGATCGTTTGAGTTTTCTAAGCAGTGTCGCTGTGTGTTTTTTTTGACGTATATCGTTTTCAATTCCAATAGTCGTGAAAAAGCTAAAGACGGATTTAGTTGGATGCGACGAGACTGTTGACTCTTTAACGAGTGTTTGCCTCTACGAGATACTCTATACGTGTGTGGCTATGAGGGTATGATGGGTTTGGAAAGACGAGGTCGGAGGAAGTTGATGGTGGGTACAAAAGAATTCTGATATTGGAAGTAGGTGGATGGTGCTTTATCGGATAGGAAATAGCAGAAGTCGAGTATTGTGACTGGTCGAGATTAGAGCCATTGTTTCCACACTTGCTCTGGCTGAATGGCTTCGGCTGGGGAATGGAGACTCGTTCCGTCCATTCATTCGCTTGCTGTACCGAACTTCCTGGTATTAATCCAGCTGGCGTCATACGTCTCTGCAATGTGTTTTACGTCTATTTTTTTATCGTTCATAGGTATTTTTAGATCGAGTCAGTCAGTGCATCGGGTGATTATTAAATTTTTTTTGTCAAATTTTACATTTTTTCTTTTTTCCTTGTTTTTTTGGTAGTACTTCGATGGGAAGCATCGCGTTGGAATTGCATGAAGGATCTGGGACTCGTTTACGACGTGACGTGGCAGGAGCATCGGCTAGAACGTGGCTGGAACAAAATGAACCTTTAAATCACTCACTACGATTTATTATCGTTATTACGCGTCAGTGCAAAAAATGTTTACCGTATTCCCAGAGGACGCTCGGAGAGGATCCGTCGAGGGAAGTGAATGCATCTCTGTCTCTCTTTCGTTATATATATTTTTTTCTCTTCTCACCCCACTGCCGATCATCTTTTTTTTTTATTTTGCTCTCCAGCCTCCCTGTAGCCGGGACTCACTCGTCCCAGCTGATATTATCCTTCTGTCGTTAAACAGAACGTGTGTCGAGAGGCGGTGACGAGGATTATATGAGAGAGAAATTCGCGAGCTGGTCCAATAGCCCAGGGATGCTGGGATGCGGAGGTGCAGCTGTCGTCTAATTGCATCTCATATAGCGAGACTGCAGGCCACGCTGCAAGTATTCGCACATAGCGCAGTTCTCTGCTCCTGTCCATCCGGACTCTCATCTTCGCGAACTATTTCAGAAGTGCCCAAGAAACTTCATTGGGCCACTTCAAGGAATGATCTACCTTGCCAGTTGAAGGAATTCAAATCAGTTGAATTTGTGATCGATCCTGGTCGTCGGCAATCCACTTCACAGCGTTTCAACGTACTTCCGTATGCATGGCAATGACTAATGACAGTAATGACCAATGAAGTTATGGTCATTAATAATTCCTAATTGCGTGACAAAGCAGCTAGGACCAAAGGTATTGGGATCGATACTAATAAGACTAATGATATCGTATTTTATTGAAGCTCCTTTATTTTGATTATCAAAAATTCTAGGTACCTTATAGGAAGCCAAGCAGAACTTTTTCCATCAACTTGACAATACGTATTCGCAGTACCTGTTGAGTTACCGATAATCGATTTGGTGTCATAGATGATGTACTTATGCATCCAGAATTGGCCTAGGTATATCTAGATATAATATTGAACGAGTGACGAAGTAACATGGGCCCTCAGAAAGCAATAAAATAAATCATGCTTCTTGTCGCGCGAGTGGTTGCTGCAGTATCCGAGTCCCAGGTCGGTCCTCCTTCTTGAAGTGAGCAAAGCGAGCCCTCCCCCGGGAAATCAGAGAAAGATGCACTGCGTCGAGGAGGAGGTGGAAGAGGATTCCAAGGAAGAGACTGAAGGAACCGGCAACGAGGGTCCAAGGATTTTTCCTCACCCACGGCAGAAGTTCTCGCATCTCTCCCTCAAAGTGCTACCCGCTTCTTCACCTTTTTCGACTTTTCTTCTCTGGCGTACCTTCGCCCTCCTGCGTTGGATGAAATCAGGTCTCGAGGTCTCAGATCCCAGTAGTGGGATGGCTGGATAAAAAGGACAAAGTAAAGTCCTACTCGTGGGATTGAGAATTGTCGCTTCTCGAGGACCGCGCAACAAACAAGCCTCAAACAGGCCAGGATAATGGCGCTCCGGCCAAATTCAAAACATTCCCATGGAGATCTTATGGCATTACTGTCGAGCATTTACAAGATAATCCGTTGTGATGAAGCGATTCAAGACGTCCCGTCTCCTCTCAGCATCTCGACTGGATTCTCCACGTTGCATATCTCGGTTATGGGACACCGTATATATCAAAGGACCCAGTTTCGGACTTTATACTACAATCTGGCTATGCGATGTCCTGTCTTACCAAGACATTTTTTTATTTTGAGAACATTTTTGGAAAATTTTTTTTTCCATGCATTCTATTCTTCCGGAGGAAGCTACGGTCGTGGAATAAAGTAAAAAATGTATCAGACAAATCGACTAGGTAATATGTTACTGGTAGTTCTTTTTTTTTAAGAATGTAAAATTTTTCAAAATACATATCTAACGAATTAATAGCGCGAAACTGACCTCATCCACGCGACATTCTTCATTAGCGATGATTCCGGATGATATAACCTTGTGAAGGTGTCGTGACGTGTGATATGACGGATACAAAGAGACACGATAGCACGTAACACGCGAGTGGCATTGAATAGAGTAATCACTCGAGTTTTGTCAGCCAATTAAGAGTCATCGTTGCGTAGAAACGCGGCAAAGATATCGCCAGGCAGCTGTCACCCGTTAGAGGCGTCGGTATCGCGGCAGACGACCCGCTTGCAATTATCGGAAAACTCTCTGTTGGATGAATAATTGGTAATGCGTAATTAGCAGGTATAATTTATAATACGTCACTCTTGTGTCAGACTAGCCAGACACAGAGAGTTATGTACATAGCTGTTAAATTGAGAATGGAATAAAAGCCAGAGCCAATGGTACACGCGGCTTACATAGAGCGATAAGAATAAATAAAATAATTACGGGGTTCGTTTTGGAAATAATTGGGAAGGTGTAATAATTCATATCTAAACCATTCCTCTGTTTCAGGTAGCAACCATCTAATGGAGTGGTCCGTTTTCGGGTGGGAATCTTATGAAAAATTTGGTGAGTAGCCAGCAAAGGAACTAGGACAGTTTAACAGTGTTACTATCACCGTAGATATTCTGCAGGATATTTCTGTGGTCCAGGAAGCTAATTTAGTCGGCGTTTAACCTCCATATTTAGCCATTACTTTGTCCCGCTTCACGTTGGTTAATCTACGTCCTAGCTCGACATAGCAGCAGCCCGTTCAGGCTCTTCCTGGTGTTGCTTGTCTCTAGTAAGCAAACTGGCAGGCAAGTACATAGGTTAGGAAGTCAGGTAGCTTCGCCCGTAGCGTCTAGTAATTAAGTTGAGTCACTGGGAGCCTAAGCTCCATTGTACCAGGCAAATGGGCTGTTTAGTCCGGATACATGACTTCGTCTCTTGTTATTGTGCATGTACGGGGTATGTATCGGTGCAATTGATCAAGACCTCTCATCATGCGTCCATAGACTGTAGCCACGTAGACCGTGGACCATTTCTAGACTGTACGTGTTTAACCTAACCTAACACTTTAACAACGTTATTTCTTCATGGTTTACCATTATATCTTGACAACGATTCTTCAGATAAAGAAATACCCTAGATTCTTATTAACAGCAGAGTAGGTTAGTCAAGATGACATGGGAATAACAAGATGCCATTGGACCTTGGGGGGGTCTGAGGTTTTGGTTGGGTCCGAATGTGAGGTCCTTGGAGGACGTTAATTGTCCTTCGCGCACGTGTAGCCAATGGTCGCACGGGACGCATCAATCATTGGGCGTCACAAAGGCTCGTTTGTAAATGCGTGTTTACGTCGCTGACGAGAGCAGGAGGCATCGGAGCGACTCGTGTAATCCTTGCCCGGGGCAAACGGCTGAGTAATTGGAAAGGGGTGGTTCTGTCAGTGAGGGATGAGTTGTGACCTTCGCATTCGTACTTATACCTTACGATAATTTGTGTCTCTTGATTTCGCGGGATTGTAACAATTTTTCGTATAAAGACGTAGCACCTTGAATTAAGGGCACGTGCAGTGATATAGTCATATTGGTATCGCTGATAGTATATAGTAACGGTATAAGAGGAGGGGAAAAAGGGGGGTTGGGAGCGAGACCTTAGGGGTGGCACGAAAAGAGGAAATGGTAAAAGGGGAGGGTAAGTTAGCACGGACCTGACCTGAGAAGACCTTGAGACAAGGTGGCGAGGGGTTGCCAAGTGGTTAGGTAGGGGTGAAGAGGGGGTAGTTTACGAGTATTTTACGCGGGCCAGAGTCAACGGGATCGAAGGCGGTCTTAGGATCAATACGACGGAAGCCCAAGTGCCCATAGCCAGAGAGGAACCAACGATGCTCTTGAACTTCAGACCCTTAGTGCTACTCGTGCAATTTTTCATTTCGGGGGGGGGGGGGGGGGGGGGGGGGGGGGGGGGGGGGGGGGGGGGGGGGGG
>JASANN010000352.1:718268-731834 GCA_031762395.1 Calameuta pygmaea | reverse complement strand
CTGGGGCAATTTTTCATTTCCCCCCCCCCCCCCCCCCCCCCCAACTGACCCAACCCTATAACACCCGAGACTCACCTTTACTTCGAATGTGCCTGCCCCTGGATACTTGAGAAACATGTACAGAGACCCTTTGCTCGAGTTACCCTGGTAAGGTTGCGAGACGAGGAACGGTAGGATTATTCGAGGGGGGAAGTAAAAGGGTAGGAAGGAAGGTATTTGGAAGGTTCTAGTTTCTTAGGGTCCTATGAGGGAACTTATGGTAACTAGGAAAATTATGTAATTAATCATAGGAACGAGAGCTAGATAAGGAGAGTTCCGTGTGGAAATGCCGGACGGGTTTCCTACTGGGTTAACTCCATTAGGTGGGAATCGGTAATTCGAAAATTCAAGCGTTTACTGCGGGTTCCAGGATCTGGAGCCTACGCTATACCGACGTTCTCCAGTAACTGAGCTCTAAGTACCTTACTGGAGCCAGGACTCTGAAACTTGCCTATCTGGCAGTCTTGGCACTCTAAAGCTCACATTAATCATACTCGAATGGGCACTGCAGCCTGGCCTGGTTTCCCTGCTCAATGAAATATTATCGTAGTCTTGTGAAATTAGCCGGCCTCCTACATTACTCAACCCTTACGTATTATATATAGAATGATTATATGGCTACGAGTAAGGCGTGGTTAGGTTTTTGGTAAGGAAATACGTATACCGTGAGTAGGCTGACTAGGTGGTTCGTTTCGTGACTGATCGCGAAGGCTTTTGGTACTCGACATCTTTGAGCCTTCTTTTTTTTTTAACTTACCATTCTGTCTCTTTGACGAGCGAAAGCTCGGCCAAGTATTAAAAAGTTCTCACGAGTTTTCTCACAGCTTTTTCCAGCTACCACGATCGTTACCACGCCATGTACGAGCGAGAAAAAGTTTTATTAAAAGCGATCCAAAGATTACCGACAGGTTTCTATGGCTATGACGAGCGACTTCTGGCAGGAGGCTCGAGCGAAATGGTGAAAAGTCGAAAGTAGAAATTCAGTCTAACGGCAGCGGTGGGGAATTAAAGAGTGAAGACGCGAACGAAGGAGATTTTCGAAGGTTTTGAAACCTTCTGAAAATTAGTATCGCGCTAATCGACGGCACTTGAAACTTTTACTCGTTTCCGCTAATCCAATTAGTTCGGAGATTTTTCGCGTGCGGATTAGACATTACTGAGAGCGAGGGTGAAAAAATTATCCGCGACGAGAGGACCAGTCACGGGAATTAAATAAATATAAATACTGTTATTTTGTGCTGCACAATACATTTTTATAATTAATATAAAAATAATTCAGTCGAAAGTCATTTATATAAAATAGCCATTGACTCTTGTATAAATATCCTTCTATCTAAATGGCCTTGTTAATCGATAATAGCTCGGCAACCTCAAGACTAATTATCATTTGACATTACTCGGTGGTTAATTATGAAAGACTTTGTCACTTAGCAGCTACCATTCACAAGTCGGCCGCAACATCATTCCGACTCTGAGAATCATCGTACGACTAAACTAGATCAACCACTTCGCCTCTCTTGGTCTTTTCAAAAGTGTGACCAAGTGCTCCGGAGTCTGGCAGTATTTTTCTCTCTCCTTTTTCCCTAGAAAGAAAAGCCAAAAAACACAGAAACACTACTGCCGGCAAAGTTCTAGCGACACGAGTCGACCCTGTTTCTCCACTAGGATAATCGTAAGTCGAGGCACATGGGTAGCCAGAGACCCCATAGGTAGCTCAGCACGTACGGGTTATACTACCGTATGGACGAATGGTCGGTCGGTTCTTCCTTTTGGCAAAAAGTCCTTTGGAATAACGAAGTTGTCAAGGGAACCATTGTTTTTTACACTGTCGCCATAGAACGTGTAATGGCGGACGTGGAAGGGATTTGTGTTTAACGAGAGTGTCTCATTCGTATTGGTGGGGAAGAGACGGTACAGAATTTAAAGAAGAAATTAAATACAGTCATCTTTCGAGTACATTGGTATTAGCTGATGATAAAAGATAACGTAATTACACGATGTCATTGTTATGGGATAATGAATTCTTTACGGGATAAACACTTTTAATGGAGATATGATACTAAGGAAAGTTGATCGTCGTGCTTGAGGACCTATATCAAATCTTGGAAAAGACCATAAACACATTGTTTATGGCAAGGTCGCTTGTGTTTTTTCTAGGAATTTTTTTATGGGGTTATCATTACATGGTTCATTATCTAAAAAGTTATTGGAGTTCTGTATACATGCAAGTAAAAACAATGGGTTTGTCGTAATTCCTAATTGTACGTCATAAAGGTGAAACTTGGGTTTTTGTGTCGGTATAGATAATGGCAGTGGGGCCAATTGTAATTGTGAAGTTGAGAGTCCCTGAAGTGGCGCCAGGTTGGCTGGAGCCTGACATGCGATCAATCAACCTGCTGCTACCACCCTGTTCCCTGTTCCCTGTTCCCTGCAACCCTCTTTCCATTGGCAACCGGCCACCCTTGTCTGCCTGCCTGCTCTGTTCGCTACACCTGAGTCAGACCTGATCGTGGTTACGCCAACCAAGTAAGCGTTTTGGCTGTGCTTCTTTAGTGAACTTAACTCTAGGGATTTTCGTTAAGATAATCCCTAGTCCGGATTTTCTAGTTGGAAAAAGATAGACGCCTTATTCGCCATGGAATATAATCTTGTGTTATTTTTTGAAGCTCGAAAGGGTGCTGGGTAATGTCACCTCGTGAATTTCCACCCTTGTGACACATTACGCAATAGGCAATAACAGAACGTGAATTTCGGGGGAAAATAGTTATGTAAAATTGATCGAGGACGACGCCATCTTTTTTTATTTTTTTTTTCTAGTGACTTTCGACCTGCAACTTACTATCGCCGACATGTCAGTGAGGTTGCGATTTATAATGTTGGTAGTACCTTAACGACTTTTCATATTGTGTGTGACTGGTTCGCGTTGTGAATTTTCAGGGCGAAAGTCACGGCGTCTGGAGTCTCGCTTCAAAGGATCTGGGTAAAATGCATTTTCCGAGTTTTCCCTTGGGGTTGGTGATATAGAGAGAGGAGAAAAAATTGTCTCATCTTCAAGAGCAAGGCGCTCGCTTTTCTCCAAGTCGAATGCAGCGTGTCTTTACGTCGCCCGGCGCTGCACTGTCATCTCGTGCTGTTGCCTTCACGTGAAACGACATTTTCTACTTTCACAGTAAGATCCTATCTTGCACGGAAAAATTGAAGAAGAAGAAGCGTACAATTACATCGAGTTTCTTCGCTTTGCAAAGCATCCCCCTTGCCTTTCCAAGGGATGCACACACAGCCATTGAATTATACTTATATAGAATCTTCCTCTCAGATTTTTCTCTATTTGACGTCGAGCAAAGAGAGTAAAAATATCTTGGCGTTTATACACTGGTCAAATTCCACCCTTGTATACTCCCTTTTCATTGGAAATTTTTCCTCGGGAATTTCATCGCCTCCGTGTAATATGACGTCAAGGAGAATTCACATGACTTTCCTCCTTACCCGATTTTCGTCTAAGCCGAATCGTTGTTCTATTTTGCAAAGGAAATAAGGATGAAGAGAGAGAGAGAAAGAGGAGGAAAAAAAGTGACGGTGAGAGGAACAAGTGCGAAGGGAGGGTAGGTGGCGCCGCTTAGTCTGCCAGTTCTTAACCGCCCTCAACCCCTAAGCCGGTTTTGACTCTAACACGGATAGAACAGTATCGACAAAAGGACGTAGCTGCTAAACTCATAAAGATACAAATCGTTGACTACACGCGTATTTTTTTTTAAAAAATCGATGACTTTACTGAAATTTCACAAATTTTCTTTTCTATAATATCGTTTGCAGTAGAAAAAAGATATACTGGCCCCGCCAAGTTTTTAGACAAATTTGCAAAAATATTTCTACACATGGCAACTGTCACGATTTGTGAACGTATCACTCTGGACCATATGTGTGCTTCAGATAACGGGCAGTCGTCTTATCTGTCAAGTAATTCAAGCCAGTGTAAACACGGCTTCGCTACGTGTTACTATATGCGTCAGTTGACGGCCACTTGGGTAGGTGTCTACTAACAATGATTATCCCAGTGCTACAGTGACTATCGTACGGTGCATTACGTACGACGTAGGTAAATCGAGACGCGGGAAATTTGAATCGCTGTCTAGTGTTTTCGCGTGCTTCACAATATACCAGTGTATCCATACAGTGAAATCGAGGTAAATTGGACTTTTTGTAATTTTCTCTTGATATCGAAAAGTACAATAAGATTTGTGTTTTCATATCTTGTGATCAGGCACGGGGGACAATGCATTCTTGGAAAGTTAGATGTCACGGACGGAGAACGATCAAGATCTTCGTCGTCAGTGGTAAATGTAGTGTAGATACGGATGGGAGGAAACGGTCGATATACGGTAATGGGAAAAGCCAAAGCACGGCATTACCGATATAGGAAATGCTTTCGGGTTAGATTGAATCGGTATTTAGAGTATTAAGGGGTGGCAGCCTCAAGCCCGAATCTAGAACCCAGAACCCCGATCGAGGGTTAAACGCGAGGCGCCAGGATATCCGGTCTCGTTCAACCTGCATCTCCAAATCAGAAATCCTTGGATAACCATTGTACGATTTATACCGGTAACTGTATGTTTTGGATAGAACCTGTATGTATAAAAAATATTGTATCCGTTACTATACCGCTATCGCCTACATTTTATTTATATACGAGATGTCCTATGATTTTTCTATGATAGCTGTTATTCTATGCACGTGATGCAGTTGCACTGCAGCTTCAGCAAAAATCGCATCGAAATCGTACGAGTGCATTTTATCTTATGCAATTTATCGTATCCGATCGATATTCCGATCGAGTGCATTCTGCCGATTTTTCTCCATTGTAATTCAGTCAGTATGGGCTAGGTACTGGGCTGGGTATCTTTGCTTATGAAAATTTGAATTAATGGAACTAATTCTCTTTGTCGGTTGATTTTTTAAGTTTTAACGTACACAGTATTATTATATATACTGTCACACTGGAATCCTAATAGAGACGATTACCTCTTTATGAAACCCAACAATTTTTTTGCCTCATTGATGGAATCCGTGATGGCTAACGCTAAACATAAAGAGAGGTCAGAGAGAATGATCCAGCGTAATCCAGTATTATACGTGTGGGCGTTGGGTTAGCTACCTGGCCCTTACGAATGCATTTCCAAGCCTTCTGAAAAGCGATGAGCTCAGAGGAGTAAAGGGGACCTGCTATTGGACGATACTATGGGTAAGGCTTGAAACGATGCGTCAGGCTACGGGAGAGTAGATTATAGCAAGAGTTCAGAGTTCAGGGCCGCCGCACTAGCTTTTCTTGCATTCATGAAAACTTAATCAACGGATGAAAGCAGTGAAGAGACAATTGTTCGTAATGGAACAAGGTCTGGATTCCTTAGTATCGTTCACTTTTAAGTTGGTCGTCTGTGTATAACTTGTACCATTTATAAATGAATAATGCATAAAATCGGTTAATTAATAATCCGTTGGTACGCTCAGTCCGCTCCTGGGAGTCTGACATCATCTCGAATACCCGCGTACCCATACAGGTTCAGACTCCGAATGAAGTCGTTCAAAGCCGGGCTATGACTGGTCCGCTCCAGGAGAAATGACGCGCTGTTATTGGTCGGGGAAGAATTACAGTGCGAAGAGTGTTTATGTCAACCCAGTACCGTCCGATTGTCCAGTCGGTGATTCTCGACCGCGTTCTCTCCCACTAGACTTGTGACAGACTTCACGTCAAACTTTGTGCAAACCCTGGAATGTTTGGCATAGTTTGGAATTAAAGGTGTGCCTTCTGCTATAGATTAATTCACTGAGTCCAAGCACGTGCTCCGGACTCACGATCCTAACCGTCCACGCCATACTTGCCGGTTCCCCAATCGAGAAACGTTCACCGGGTCTTAGGATCTTGACGTAGTCTGGATTCTCGATGCATTCCAGGGGCGTACTTGCGGCACGATCAAAATTCGTCCAGTGTAACTTTAACGTTACTGTGGAAAAATTCTAGGGTCTCCAGACCCAGTGAAGATGATGAACGACGTGGAAGTACGTGCACGGATGCACCCGGTCCACGTGCTAATATATCGAACGTGTATAGTGTAGATAAGTCTAGCGTAACGTAGCGTTAAATTGGGGTAGAAGTAATAATAATGAGGGTGTGGCATGAATTGTGTCTCCAGGTCGCGGATCTTCCCGAGGAAGAGCCCAGATAGCGAGAGCGATAGAGTCGCAGGAAGAGGAGGAGGAGGAGCTGCCTGAGTGACGGGAGTGATAACCTATGTTGTTGTGCGGCGAGTTGCTCAGCGGCGGTTTTGTGAGTGCGGGCGGTGCACCAGTGGTGCCCTGCGGTCTTCTAGGGCTAGGGCTACCTGGTTGCCTACGTGCGACCAGTCCCCGGCTCCTGACATCCCCATACCTGCCGCTCCTCGCCGAGCTCCTCGCCACGGGCTACCTTCAGAGGATGGCCCTTGCCCAGCGTAACCACCCTCCGAACTCTACGACCAATCCGACCTCGAATCCTATGGCGAATTCGACTACGGCGTCTGCACATGATGAACACCGGCGCGACGTCAAGCTTGAACTGGATCGGGATCTGGACATGGATCGGCATCGGAATCTACATCGGAATCGCCAACGGAATCTGGATTTGAACCTGGATCGGAATCTAGATCAAAATCTGGATCTGAATCTGGATGAGAATTTGGATTTGAATCTAGATCTGGATATGGATGGACACGACATCGACGATGCCGTCTTTCTCGGTGAGTCAATATATACATATATTTGTTTTACATAAATAATATTTTATGCGCAAATAGGTAAAAGACTAACTGAGATATATTTTTACTTTGTTAAATGACCTTGTACAAAAATTTCTATCGCTAGTGTCAATGGAGTTATAGGAAGTTAGGCTTGTGGGAGAGGCAAGGAAATAGTTTTAGGTAGTGTGTATCTATATACTAGGTATAAGGTAGCTATATCCTTCGATAATTCAGTCGGTTGACGACCTAACCTTTAATGAATAATATTAGCCGCAATGGTGGAAATCGAGGTGATATTGTGGTATTGTAGCAAAAGTAAAAGAGGAATGGCCTTCTCGGCAAAATCAATAAAACGTTATTTCGAGACTAACCCCCGGCGCTATATCGCTTAGATAAACCAGTGAAAGGAACGCCATCCTTTCAGAGGAATCCACCAGCCTTCTTCCTCCTCTTCTCCTTCGTCTTCATCCTCTCTCTTCTCTACGCTTCCTTGTACATCCTCGTATACGTTTGCGGGTTTTGTTGCGCTTCGGGTTCTTCAAGACAGCCCTCGTCGTATACCTCCCCCGTGATCCTCATGACCCCCCTGACCCTCAGCTACGGTCAGAAGACGTGAGTTATCCCTTTCGTTCGCTGTCTCCGTCACAAGATCCTGTCCAGCGCGTTCGAGCTCTCTGTCCCCGTGAACCTTTGCGCGACCTTCCACCGTTTTATAAATGGCTCCGGACTTGATCCAGCCGAACCCGTACAGCGTTACTTGCCAAAGAGCCTTAGGGTTGGTTGTTATCCATGGGGGTTGCTCTCGAGAAAAATGGAGTATCGCCTTCGTCTTCCTTCTTACCACCCGAATCCACGTCTCTGGGTGCCCTCCAGTATCCAGATAGCAGTTAAGTAATTGTTTTTCGTTTTTTTTTTTAATCGGGCTTACTACCCTTACCCCACGAAAAGTAACCCTTGCATACTCCATGGTCTATGGTTAACGATCACGAGAGTCTCCCGTACCGAGACACACCCTTCGTTAGTCATAAAATTCTACGAGTTACGGTTCTAACCATGTATGGTTAGTTATGAACGTACACATATGAACACTCTTTAGGTAAATTCAAGGGGCAACGTTAAACAAGTTAGTTTGAACCATGAAAATATTCTCTTGGACTTTAACGTGTCTACCCTTATATTAGACCTACTTTTTTTGACAACCCTATTACCTTCTATCAAAGCCACGGATAATGTATTAGCGCTATCCAAAGTTTCTGGCATATCTTAGGGGCTGATCGGGCGTATACCTAGGCGACCCTTGGCTTATGGAACGATTGTTTTTTTTTTAGCTAGACGAATAAGTTGTTTAGGGGTGGCACTTTGACCCAAGTGGAAAGTTAGCTGGCAATCGGTACGTGGTACGTCGTCGCGTGGGAGGCTCTTTAGATCAGCAAATGAAGGCAGACCTTGAGTATAATATAGGTATATAGCTATAGACTGTATATTGGTGTATGGGTCGATGAAAGTACACATCGCCTAGTCTGCGCTCGAATTCGCTCGCTCGTTGCGAATCGGGCCGAAAGGCGAACGGTTCGCCGAGGATAATCTCGGCTCGATCGAGCGATATTTCAATGGAGTGAGCACGTCGACCTGGGCTTTTCGGCAAACCATCCACCAATCCTTAAGTCGTGTTCCACCTTGGCTGTCTTTTTCCTTCACTCTACTGTGTTTATTCGTCTCTCTCTCTCTTTATCTCTCTCTCCCTTGGTTTTGGCTCTCCCGAGCATTTATCCGTATACAGGCAATCTGAAAAAGCCTCATGAAACATGACAATGGAATCCTAGAAGAGTCTGGGATCAGTGGGTTGCCTCTGGTGGCTGTTGCTCTGGCTGATGATAGTGAAGCGAGCAAATGACAGCGAGAGACGAAGGAGATGAATCAGTCGGAGACAGAGATGAGATGAGAGAAGATACAGAGTGGAGAGATCCAGAAACCGTCGAAACCGTCACAATGGCCTCTGTATTATTTTCTATTTGCTGCGTCAGACCCAGTCTTTCTCTCATAAATTTCAGTGTCTCTCTCTCTCTCTCTCTCTCTCTCTCTCTTTCTCTCTCTCTTCCTCTCTCTTCCTCTATATAGCCTAGGCAATTCGAGCTATCTGAACTATCCAAGCTTCTATACATATGTCTATCCGTCGCAAGCTCAGACTGTCGAGCTTTGAGTGCGGGGCCTCCCGGAATCAAGATTACACGCTGATGTTTGCCAAATAAACGTATAAACCTGTCTTATCTGCACCATCCTATCTATCCGGCAAATAATTCATGGGCCATTTTATTTCGTTGGAGTTCCCTAACCCAACGACGATAAGGTTGTATACGTTCGAGTTCTTGGACGGTCATTTCGTCATACTGTACACATCCGCTCTAACCTAACCTAACTCGAGCGGACAATCCTGAGAATGACTCCATTCAGCCGTCTCTAATCGGTCGAATTTCTCTTGTCGAGGAGCCACGAACGTGTTTCTGAAATCTACCGACACCCCTGTTACCCTTTGACCCTCGCGCCCTTTAACCCTGTCCAATTATTATTTTAACCTCTCGGGGACGCGCCAACTCCGAAGCAGGTCCAATGCAGATGCTGTCTGGCGCAATTCCGGAGCGTTTTTATCCCAGCAAATCCGTATGACTTTTTAATTGCTTTCACAGTCGAACGAATTATTCGTTTTTCCACTAGTTGGCGCCCGAGTCGCGCATTTCCCGTACGAGTAACGAGAGGTGGTCGAAGAAAAAAAAAGATTGAATTTGTCTGAAGAGAAAAAAACCGTGAACGGTAGGATAACCTGGGCATTTTTTCTTTTGACCATCGATAACGCTTGACTGGACCACGTGACATTCTCAGCACCCAATCGCCATACTGCTCTCTGACCCTATCTGCATTTTTTCATTCTCTTTCTTCCTCCCTATTGGATTTTCATTCCTTTCTTCTCTCGCGCTTGCCTTCCCCTCTTGTTTCTCTCCCTTCAACTGCCCGCCGTACTCGCTACGGTAGACTCGATGGATGTTCCTTTGTCGCTTTGCTAATCACTTCCGCACGCACGACCGTGTACTTGTAGCCAACAGCGGTATCGCCATCGGGCTTCACTTCCTTGCTGGGGAACTAAACTATTCGCAATTAAGCGCATTCAAAGGAGCTTCGCATCTCTTGCCAGTAGCCAGCTTGGGGATTATGATCGCTTAAAAGCTTGTATCTTCTTACTTACGTCGATGCTCAAACAGCGGAAACAATAGGGACGCTTTGTAATATTTCTTCCTCACGCTGCAAGTACTCCGAGTTAAGGTAATCTCTCGGCGAGAGGAATTTCGTGTTCGCCAATCTCCCAGGACAGTCGGAAGGATTGGCGAGGAGTCCGATATGACCTGAGTAGGATTTAACGTTCAGGAACTCATGGAAATCTCGTGGTCTAAGCTGTCGTCGCGTCGGACGTTGGGATATGAGAAATGGCCAGCTCGAGTGCTCGAGCTGCAGTTTTCCATGGGTCTCCTACGTTCCTATATCCATTCCCAAGTAATACGCTGCCGGCGAAAGCTCTGGGGATGCAAATGGCTTTGAATCACGATAGAAATCGAATGTCCTGTCCGCCGTTTGGATAAAGGAAATAAATATCATAGGAATGTTTCGATCGCGAAATTTACTTGCGCTCTAACATAGCTCGCGTATTTACACAGTAGTAGCTGATTACGGGACCGAGTCGGGACTATGGATAGGGGTTGATCTGAAAGAAAGCCAGAGTATTCCGATCAGGAGCCGACTGTAAAGTAAGCGCTTAGCGGGGTAGTAGCGAAGCCATAAACAAGGGGTTTACAAAGGAGCTTCGGATGGGTAGAAACGAGATTTGCGGGTATCTCATTTTATGAATTTTAAATGTCTTCGAGGGGGTCAGCCGAGGTCACAGGATCGCCTTTCCTACTCAGGATCGACTGGATGTGTTCAGTCGACGCCCGAGTAAGTACCAGGGGATGCTGTGGGAATGCCGAAGAAACGGGAGTGTATAGACTATACGACAGGGAAGGGAGCTGGAAAAGCCTCGCCTGCGGGAAAGAAGCAAATTAAGGAAAAGCCAAGGCACGTGCAAGAGGCAATGGTTCCCGCGGCACGCCTGCTCCGGGGGAGCAGGTGCACGATTGATAGCCAAGGGAATTGGAAGCTAATTAATGCCTCTAAGAGGGATTACCTCACGGTGGCGTCTACAGCCATGAAGAGGCAGAGCCAGGGAAGCGGCAAGAATCGAGGAGGAATCGGGAAAAGGGAATCGCTTGGTAATTGGGAATTGTGTGATTAAAACTAACCCCCGTCTTTATTTTATTTCTCTTTTTTCTCCTCCCTTCTCCTTTAACGTATTCCTATCGAGATCCCTACTACTCGACCCGTACCATTATTCTCGTGGTTGTCCCGTTTCTTGGAATCGGGATATACGATCGATCTGTCATTATTATTACGTGAGATCAAAGTTCGCAAAGTTTAACGATCGAATGGATCACGTTTGTTGGTTAAGACTTTGACGTGCCTGTTTTCATCTTTAACCGTTGCTCGAGGTTAAGAAGCAATTCCCGTGGGATGAATTTATGGCTGGCTGGGATTAACACGGGTGCGCGCAATAAAAGTCTTCCGGACGTCTTTAACCCTCTCCCGTGTCTGTTCTATCTATCTCTTTCTCTCTTTCTCTCTCTCTCTCTCTCTCTCTCTCTCTCTCTCTCTCTCTCTCTCTCTATTGCCGCAGACACGTGCTCGTTCTCCTTCTCTCTCTTACTCCTTTACCTTTTTTTGATTTTTCTCTTGCTCGATGCTCGTGTGTCTGGAAGGTTCGCGGCAGCACGCGTACTTTCCGCAGGATACTGGAACCGACTCAGCAAGGCTGCACATTCTATCAGAATGGACGACCGTCGGTATTAAGCCCACCGAATGGCCCTGTTTTTCAAAGCATTTCGTGCGCCTCTCTTCATTCTCCTTTAGTCTCTCTTTACACCTTTCTTAGGCTTCACGGAGTCTCTCTCGTATGTCTTTCCGTTTACATTCGGTTCTGCTCATTATAACGTTTCATCGGTTTTACTACGTCTACGGCACGCGTGACAGTTTTGCTTTGTATCACCAGTAGGTTAATTTTCTAGATACCATCTGTAAATAAGATACTGTTAGATTACGAGTAAATTATCTTAACACTTTAGATAACGCAGGAAATATATATTCTAGTAGATATTATATTTGAACATTATGTATATGTCGTATAATAACGCTGCAGGTATTGTTCAGTATTCAATTGTATATATCTATATATACGGAACGTATAGCATTAAGAGATAATGCCGCATTTAAATGGAGAATGTGAAATGATTGGAGTGGGAAATAATTTTTTTTTTATCAAGACGAAACTTCGCTCGACGAGTATTACCCGTGACAAAGAAACCTGTTATCTGTTATCTCGTTTACGAATGAGTGCCCGGGATCCTCGATGACGTCTCGCCGTCCCGACGTCTCGAGGGTCTCCTCGCCTATTACGTATACGTATGACCGAATCGATGAAATTTTCACGAAGTATTCTAGTTGACCGGTTAGGCTCGACGCGGTATCGCGTAAAGAGGTTAGTCGATTCTTTGTGGAAAGTAGCCGTTGGAAATGGGCAAACGACGCTCGGCGTCGTGTCTACCTACAGCCATTAGCCCAGACGCGACCCTAATCCATTTTCTATACGTCTCCTCGAGCGCGACGTACCGTAAAGAGAATTGTCCGGCGCCTCCCTAAATTGTGCTATTCGATTTCACTCGGTTGGAATTGCCATTTGGATTCTCTGTGGGCTCTCTCTCTCCCTCTCTCCCTCTCTCTCTCCCCCCCCCCCCTCTTTTTTTCACACACACACACGTACGCGCTTGCGTACAAACACAAACACACACACACACACAAACACTCATTAACCCACTGTATGTTCTTCTCTCTCTCTCTCTCTGTCTCTCTTACAGTATCAGCCATTCGAGATAGATGACCTGCCGGGATTAACCTTTGAAAATCTCTCTGGCTCGTGGCATTCGGTGTCTTTTGAAAAGTACTGTATTTTTTTTTAAATCCATTTATGACCGTATGCATTTTATACAGGTGACATATATCCTCTATGTGCTATATACGCATGTACTAGGTTCGTGATGACCGGAAGTCCCATTTTCGCTGCCTCGCTCGATAATACCCGACTGAGTATAGGAAAGCCAAACCGGAACGTGTCGGTAACGTAATAACGTTTCAATTCGACGACGGAAATTGTCCCGGAGCACGCGGCTCTTCCAGTTGCTTGCTGACCAATAAGCTCGCTGCGCTTCGTTCGCTGGCTTCTTCCGCGTCTATTCGACGTAGACAGTATCTTTGGTGGTATATAATATAAAAATATATATATAAATCTATATGTATACACGTGTCTGTGTGTAGACATGTAGCAAGTACATGGAAAGAGTTCACGCTCCGTCAGTCTCGTTGAAATCGTGCTACAGGGATATACGGGGAAACTGGCAACGCAAGCAACTGCGGTCAGTGATCGATGCAACTATGTGCAACTGTGCGCGATATGCAACGACCTCTAGGAACAAACTTTTCTCCCTTGGTTCGGATCGATCCTGAGCGACAGGATGTACTCTCGAGCATCCAAATATACATATATGCAGTATTCGATGGGCGCAGTCTTGATCGCCACTTATTCGCATCGACGCCCGCCGTCACTGTTCGGGGGGGGGGGGGGGGG
>JASANN010000352.1:671998-718258 GCA_031762395.1 Calameuta pygmaea | reverse complement strand
GCCCGCGGTCACTTTTCCCCCCCCCCCCCCCCCCCCGTACGGGAATCTCATCCCTTCTCCGTGAAACTCCTTTTCTTCGCTGAGCTTACCACCCCTTTCCGGTACCCTTCAGATTGTTCTGGTACTTTACTTAGTTTTGCGGTGGTTGCTAGTCGAGTGTGGGTATGGGGACTAACCGAGAGGCCGTAGGGGGCGAGAGAGAATCCGACGTCACCCCGACGCTCAATTCTTGACAATGGAAATGAGTTCGCTCGGAAGAAAGGTATAGGATCGTTTGCCGGCTATAAGGTGTGTCACGAGGAGCACGAGAGGGAGCAAGATGTCGGATGAGAGAGAGAGAGAGAGAGAGAGAGAAGTGAGAAAATGAGACTCGACATGGTCGGGTATAATTGCAGCAGGTGAGCGTCGCGGCGCCTTCATCCACCGCAATAGAAAAGCGTGAGAAGTGCGAGTTTTAATTAATGCGACATACTTTTCATTACTGAAAAGTGCCAGATCCTCTTGATTCCCTTGCTCGCTCACTTCCCCCTTCGCCACCCTCGTCATGCGTCCTAGACGTCGACCCTACCGACGCCAACGTCGTAGCTCACCCACTGTGGCGAACCACTCTCTCCCTCGTCTGCTTTGCCTCATTAAACGCTAAATTACTCCCAAAGCTTCGGAAGCATCGCTAGCAGCAATATCGTAAGCGCGATGCTCAGACGTCGCCTGCATTCTGATGATTTGGTACAAGATTGACGCGCCAGGTGTCTCACCTGGGTCGTGAATCGGAAACAGATCAAATTAAGGATTCTGCTCTATCCTCGTCGTCCTTTCTCCGTCTGGCGACGGCAGCGAGACTACTTTTTGAGACTGCACGAATTGGGGGATAATTTAGGGTGGATATTAAAGGGGGTAGTTTTACTCCGCGGTGAATACCGATACGCGACATCGTGCCATCCCGTCACGTTAGCCGGCATTAGGATGGAGCGCTGCGATCGTTTATGATTCGTCCGCACGTGTGCGTTTAACGTTTGCCAGGGATACGGCCCCCAGTGGATCGTAAATTTTCTACGCGGTCAACCTGTCGAATTCGCGGCTCGTAGACGCCAAATTGCGCGTTCGTGTATTTTGGCGGTGCAACCCTTTGGGACAGTAATCCGGGTCCCGGTTGGACAGCATCTTGGTACGGGTTATCGGATTTCGAAAGGTTCCAAAAGGAACGTTGGCGGGTATAGTAATATGCCAGGGGGACGGATGGAGAAAAAATTAATCTGTCTAAGTACCAGTCACGTGTGCTCGTATACAGCCTGGCTGGTTGGACGGTAGTTTAACGATCTTACGTCTAGCAATATTTTATGACCGTGGTCGAGTTTGCGAACGGGGAAAAGCGTGCCGACGGCCGTGGGCAAGAAGTCGGCGACAATTTTACTTCGCGGTGCAGTGGCTACGGTGGGTACTCGAGTGGCCGGTTCAGTCAGGGAATGCTTAGTGTGCTTTTGAAAGGACGGCTTAATACTCGCTGCCCGCTGGGATGGCTTTCACATTAAATGGCGTCGACGTTATTAAACGTTGAAATACGATTTTAATTACATACTCGCGCCTTGCCCGCCTCACCTTTCTCGTGGTCGTCGTTGTAACTGCAACGGTACTTTTAGTCACGTTTTCCGGCAATTCGTTACGTGGAAACTGGAATACTTCTGTCGGAAGAATGCGGCTGCTTGTACCTCTTTTAACTTTTACCTTTGACCGCCGTCACACGTTTTCAAAGTCCTTTTTAACGCTCGACCCGTTAATTCATAAATTCACCCGGCGTGATTCTTTACGAAGGATTTGGTGCGCACGCATTTTTTTTTTACGAGCTAGTCGCACTCGTTAGCGTAGAGTCTCTAGAAGGCAGCCTGTCGACTAATAACACAACGCGATTACCTGTGGACGCGTTGTAGGGTTGGTCGAGAGTTACGTTGGTACTGTGGCTCTTAAGAACAATCGCCTTAGTCAGGTTTGGTCTGCGCGATGACGCACGCTCGACCAGCCTAATGGAGAGATTCACGGCAACGCCTACGTCGTCGACGACGTCGTATTCGTAGCGTAGGTTTGCATTGTTGGCTACGTAGGCCAATTTATATTGATATCGTCCGCGTACCGAGCTCGTATGTTTACTTGTGTAATTTGGAAGTGGATATTTTTTTTTGCTGTAGACGTGACGATATCCATTAATCACGATTTTTCATCCTTTATATCAGTTGTACGTAGTCTCGAAATTACCTGTATTTGTTCGTCCGTTTGGACTCGACCTTTAGGCCTCATTGTTATTTGGCTCGATCGATTATGTCTCGTGTCGATATTTTCTTGGCTGTTAGTCAACGTCAGCTTTTCCGGAAAGCTCCATTTACGTATCTCCAGCGCGTTAATACGTTTCTCGTGCTGTACGTATCTATATGTGCAACGTTGCCCTGACTGCTTAGTTTACATGCTTCCCTACCCTACTTCCTGGCAACACGTCTCGCCTCGGAAAAGCTCTGGCTTTAATATCGCTCGTTTCCGTAGAAACCGTCGAGCGTGGTATACGACCGGGAAATTTCACCCTTTTCCATCCGCTTAGCCGATGCCACTTTCACGCTTACCATAAAAAGGATAATCAGGCCCATGCCGACAGATACGTACACGGGACGGTTTCACCTAGTCGCGTAAAATTCAGCTTCCCTGTCTGTTTACGAGCTTCGGAGTGCCTGACCATTCTCACTGTACTCCCTTTAGTCCCGGATGCGGATTACAACCCTTCGTCGGCAGCTACACGTCCCCATCAAAACGCCCTGCGATTTTCATAACCATAAAGGCTCCCCGGGGGTTTCGATGGACGTCGCTAAAGACACTTTATCTAACGATTCCATACAGATGTAATATACGCGAACCATATAGATATAGTAATCCGGTTGATTTTCGGGGTGAGTTTGAGGCATGGGGCGAATCGAGTGACGCGAGTTCGCTTTTGTGTAACGACGGAAAAACCGATGCGTATAGCGTACGGCGTATATCGCAAATCGAATTAGCGGACGATCGAAATGGCCGCGTATTGCGCTGCTCTCGAATCCACTGGTCGCCGAGTGATCGATCGTCTCCTATACTGTCCAGTCTTTTCCAATGAGTCGACGTGTTCTCAGGCGAGAAATTATATTGAAAGCGTGGGACGATACGCGACGGTTAATCCTAATGCACAGGGTGACCCCCATACGACAACCTTCGAGGTCTAGAGGTCTCGGCGGTATCTCTCTTAGGGCACGATTTTACGTGGTTATGCGTTCTCGCCCTATGGACGTTCTGGATAGCCTAGAGAAATTCTCGAACATCCCTGTTGCACGCGTCTACGATACGTACAAATCATCCCCACGAGTTGAGCACCCCTCGAATGACGTTCTCGAGCCACGCCATTGGCGGAGGTCGGGTCACGTGAGCTCGCCCTCCCCTAAAGCAACCCCTGAGCTACGGTACGGTGCGGCGAGGGCGAGAGGGGGCGACACGACGCTCACCAGTCACTGCGACGCTCGCGACACCCGAACGTCTTCTGGTCTTTATTAGTACTTATCGCGAGGACGAGCGCTTGGATGCATTTGCAATAACGATCGTTCGCGAAACTTCGTCGAAAGGGAGGTACTGACATACCAGAGTCTGGGGTCTGATCTGGAGAATCTGAGAGTTGGGTGAGAGAGGCAGAGAGAGAGAGAGAGAGAGAGAGAAAGAGTGAGAGAGTGAGAGAGAGAGAGAGAAAGAGAGTGAGAGAGAGAAAGAGAGAGGGGGAGAGAGAGAGAGAGAGAGAGAGATTGAGTAGATCTTGTAAAGAAGAGTTTTCATTGTTGCGATCTGACAGTCACCAGTGAGATAATTTTCTGCTTCGTCGTCACGTCGGGAGAAGTTACGTAACTTGAAACTTCGTCGCGCTTTGTTATGTCTATTGGTGTAAATCGTATTCATAGAAGCGCATCTTAATTTCGAAATACATAAATCGCACGTCACTTTTCTTATTGATATTATTCAAGGTACTTTTCATGGACTGCTTCCTCGCGATAACGTCGATCACTCGCGGCCGTTACAGCGAAACGCGTTGCGGTTTTCTGTATGCTTGTCGCTGTGCTATGTAACAGGTTCCGTTTTCATAGCTTCGGCTTCGACTGCAATATCGTGCATCGTCGAATATTCTCGTGGCGAACGATGAGATAACGCACCGGGGATTCGCCTTTATACGAACCTCCATCAGAATAGCCAGATACACGGCAACGTAAAGCAACGAGCCTCACTATGGTACTTCACGGAGTTAATCGTAAGTTCATTTTGTGAATTTAGCTTGAAAATTTTATTTTTATCATTCTATCGTTGTCCCTGCCTTATCTAGTTGTCTTTGATTTGATAATATAGACGGTCGAGATATTGTATGTATACCAGTCCCTTTTTTTCTCTCTCTGGGGTTTTGCTCCCTTGTCATGCGACCCTGACCAGATACACGGATTGCACGAAAATAGGGATCGCGTGACACACGGGGAGCTACGCTTTGTGAATTTAAGTGGCACGCGAAACGGTGGTAGCGAACGATCGATGTCAGCGACAGATTGCAAGATGAAGTAAATTATTCATTTCACGGGATTGTTCATTCGTCAGGAATTCGTCATTCGGCATTCGTCGTTACGCGAACGTTTTTTGAATTCGTCTTAGAGCTTCAGTTTATTATCGAATGATTGCATCGAAGCTTTCCTCTGTGTAAGCACACTTTGCAATGTTCATAAGCAGTTGGGCCGAGCCCGTTAGTGACATGGATGCGAAATGAGCTTTTGATCATTTTTACGAGTACTTGGTAGTCCCTGCTGATCTCAAGAACGTATATTCGATTCTTGGTTACTCGTCAGTGCGTAAGATTTACTTCTTTTTCATCTTTGGCTCTCCTTTACTTTTTAATCCCCGATAACTTTTGCACCCCATCCTATTAGAATATTCTTACTCTTAGGTTATCCTCACGGTAGCTAAAAATTTCATGGAAAAGGGTCTCCTCGAGTCAAAAGGGCCTCGTGGACGCTATTAGGAGAGTCTTTAATATTTCTTTCGGCGACAAGTCCTCCGCCCCTTAATCGTAACCCAGTAGAAGGGTGCGAAGGATGCCAAGATCCGAAGGGTTTAGTGCTAGGTGTGCCAAGGGTTGACCTTGGATAGGGTAGGGGGTGAGACTCGTGAGAAAGTACCTGCACGTGGACTGGGTCCAGAAATTTTTTACTTGAAGATTGTAATGCTTTCACATTAAATTTTTTTTTTCCACGAAAGCCGAATTTATTTCTTAGCAAAATTCATAGAACAATGTTACACTGTTATAAATAATTAAACTGCGCTCGTCAATTAAAAAGGCATTAGAATGAGTTTAAAGACGCGCCTTTCATTCATTCGCGCACACACACACACACACACAACATACACTTTTATAAAAATCAATTAATCTAATCGACATTATTTTTAACGCTATCACACACCATTATGAATGAGTCCACAGAGAAGTTGTGTTACTTTAAAGCTTTTCGTTTCTCACGCTTAAAGTATGTTCCCTTCGATGAATGACGGGATGTCCAATGCTTTGATGGAGTTCGGTATTCACCATAATAGTTAGTTCCAAGGCCTTCAAGGGATTCCGGGTTACATATGGACCTCGTCGTACACCGTCGAAGTAGACACGTGGTATGAATTATACAAAGTCCTGCAAATGGTGCTGCATTAATACTGCCTTTTCGTCTATATAGAGATAATCGATGAAAGAACCCGAAAACAGAATTATTAGGTAAATTCGTGATGCTAAATTATAATTGAAGTTAAGAAGTACCCGTATAGATGATCAGGCGATACACACACGCGTGTACCCTGTCGGTCGTCCAGAGCGAAAAAGGAACGATCGACAGGTGAATTATATGGATATTTGCTATTAAATAGAAGTAGGGGTTACTTACAAGTTACTTCCTCAAAGCCCTCGAAAAACCGGACATCTACTTAAACTTAGCTCAACTAAGGTGTGTTCGGTCGGTATGGTAACCGTTACAAGCTTTCGTTTGAAAATAATACCCCATTGATAAAACGCCTACCCGCTATATACGTTTGCAATGGAAACTAAAGGGTGTAAAGTTTTTAATCTACTCTATAGGAATCTCTTGGCTCCATTCGTAGGTCTCGTTTTACCAGTAAGAAAATGTGTACAAGATAACTCTTCGGAGACTGGCCTAAAATCGACTGTATCCTGTCTATGGCAGTTCCGACGTTGAATAAAAAAGAAAACGACATACGAAGGCGATGCGGTTGCTAGCAATGTAGAAATGGCTGAATAGCAGAATACCAGGCAGGCAACCGGCCAAGCCAGAGTGTGCGACGTCGATGCGATGGGGACTGCACTTTATGGTCTGCAATTATTGGCCGAGTGATAGCGTGCAGGAAAGCTCGCTTTCCACGAAGGCTGAATGGTACCGAGGGTGTTTCGCGGAGTGTAAGGGTGACTTCTCGTAAAGCAGCATTCCCAATCGCACCGTACACCTCGGTGCATTAGCTAATTGTCCCGCGATACGATTTGTCCAATTTGTCCAAGGAGAAGCTATTCATCCTGCTGTTTCTTGGTCGTCCTGTTATTTCGCGTACAGTCGCGTTCAAAAACAGATCTTTACTAGCTACCATATATACGTATTCACATGTATGCACGGTCTATACAAAGTTTAGTCACTCCGCATCTTCAAACGCGCGATAGCGTCCCGCCGTCTCCGGAGGCGCGAACGTCCTTATCACTGGCTGTTACGCATCCCAAGAAGTGCGACGTCCCCCTTTATATACAAGCAGCCCTTCGCGACGCAGGCCCACCTCCTTCTAGGTATGCAGCTCAAAGACCCTTCCCGAACCTCCTTATAAAACACAATTACCACCTTAACCAAGTTGCGACGCACTTAATTACCTGAAAGTTAGCGAGTTCTCTCCGCCCTCTCAGTTGTCACCCTGTCAGCCCTCGGTCGGGCGCTACCACCTCCAGTCACGTCATACGATATAATAACAAGGGCGAGACGACCTTTGTACCCTTTGCGGCTTCTTGCGGTCTATCCTATCCTTGGTCCCATCGCTTCCTGACAAACTGTCCATGCACCGGGATAACCACCGACCCTTATCCGTACTTATTGTGACGGTTTTTTTTTTTAATAATTTTGTTTCAGTAATCAATATAGTCTCCTCCATACAAGATCCCTTGGAATTTTTTAATCGTATCGTTAGCGGTGCTTCTCGTGTGTGCTACTATGGCTACCGAATCCGGGCTGGTCTATAAATTATGCTCGGCTGAAGCATATTACTGAGGAGAGCATGCCGAGCGCCGACGATACTTCAGCTGGGTTGAATACGACGTTAGCGCGAGGCCAGGGGTTGCTACGCCACCTTCACGGGTCCCACCTCCCTATAGCTACTGCAACACTAGCGAATTCATGGCGAGAAAGGTGAGACGGACGAGCTACTTGGGGTGCATTTCGTATGAGATCACTTGCCCTCCACCTTCCTACGTCTCCTCCTTTATTTCTCTTCTTTTCTTTATCTCGCCGCTACTACTTTTGCCACTCGTACTCGTTCAGGGCTCCTGTTACTCCTTTAGGGTTACTCTTTGGGGATTAATACCAAAAGCACTGCTCACGCTGGTTAGGTTCGGTACCTGCTATTCCTACTTTAGGATGCACGAGAGAACGAGCCACGAGTGCCTTTCTGGCTCTTTTAAAATCCTATTGGCTAAATTTCATTGTTACTGAATAAGGGTTGCTTTTCTTTTTTTCACGTAGGGGCTCTATGGGCTTAAGCTTTCGGTGAGGTATTCGATACGTGAAGCAGCGAAGGGTCTCGATTTCTCTAGTAAGGCTTAAGCGAACGAGTGAAAGAGTACGCGAGTAAGAGTGAGGGAGGGGAGAGAGAGAGAGAGAGAGAGGACGAGAAAAAGTTAGAATGAGAGTAGTTGAAAATTTACAGTCACGAAATTTGCGTATAGGCACCATTGCGAAATATCGCATATAGTATCCCCTTGGTGTGTGTAGTTGGTAAAATGCAGAGGGTCGCTCCCGCGGGTACCTTCTTCCCCTAGCAATATCTAAACCAAATAAAAATCTAATACATATTTGCCCAGGACTACGCCTGCTCCGTCTCTTACCCAGCTCACATAACCGAGCATGCGAGCAGAACGCGTTACATACATATGAGCCCGTTCCGTGTGACGACATTATCGGTTTCGCATCAAGCCCGGTTTACTCTCGTTGCATGTGTGTCGTCCTACGCTCTTTTTTTCCGCCCTTGCAACATTCTAACCCTCCCCCGCCTCCCCCTTACGTATACAGCTTCTCCTTTATTCAACGCGATTGCTATAAGCGTGACGCTCACGGCTCACCAGACTTTATCCTATGTACGTGAATGCATCTAGACAATGTTTATGTAACGCTATTCCAAGGGGATGAGAAAGTTTGAGTTGAATTGTTGTGGCGGTGGGTGGGATCCCGGGGGTGGTGGAGAGAATGGGAGGATAAACGTCGTCTCGACGCTGGTCGTGTCGCTCGCTTCGATTTCACGGGACGTCGAATGCTGGTTTTCTTAGATTTTTATCAGCTTGCCATACTTGCCGTGAGTGCGAGAGAGATAAGACTCATTGGAGTTTACATGTGCGAGACGGAGAGGGATACAGTGAAGTCGTCGAATTTCAGACTAGATCACCTTTGGGTTTTCCGTATACCGGATAACTGTGGATGTGCTCTTTCTTTATTTTCTTGTTTTCATCTTGTGTTTCTATTTTTCTCGTCTTTGGTCACGAAAACTGTTACTAGGGTTTTGACATTATACCCTAGGAAACCGCGTACCGCTTTTTCGAGTACGAAGACGAGAGATCTGGGCTAGCTAGGAGAGTAGACTGGGGGGTGGGGGGGGGGGGGATTTATTAAGAAATTCGGGATTATTGGTTTGAAAAATTTTCTTTCTTTCAAACCGCGGTGAACTAACGGAACAATTTCTTGAATTAATAGAGCTTCTAAAGGGCCCCAACTTCTCATGCATAATACATTCCATGGCCAGCAATATGTTGCCTCCCTTGACTCCCGTTCCTCTCCTCAACCCATTTCCCCATCCCGGCCCCTGGACCGTTCTGTTATTTTATGAATCTTTCTGCTCGCCCCATGCCGCGGCTAAAGGGTACTTCGGACTCGCTCTTTCTTTTCCAGCGAGAATACCCAGGTCCTCGCGTTCCGTTATAGTACCAAGTCAGATCTTCGCGTCGACCAGAATTCATCAGAGTCTTTAATTGCATAACAGGAATATCATCCGGAAGCTTGCGATGACTCTCTACTGGCAAACTATTTCCTTCGAGTCTTCCCACGAGAATAAAACTGCCAGGCCTGAAGGAAGTCAGGAATGGAGTCTTCGTCGTGCCACCGGGATGCCGTTGAGAGAGCGTCGAGTAAAGCGTCGAGACATCTCGAGGGAGGTGATGGTCCGACGGGGGTTCCTTAGGCTTGTTTTGTTCCTCGGTACCGCTTCAGTCTCCCTCAGCCCCTCGAATTTACGTTAAATTATTTTACTCGCCTCTGTAGTGCCACCTGGTGCACGGGTATACGGGAATAGCTACTTACAATATCTCAGGACGACGGGCGTCGCGGGTGCTGGCGTCGCCCGATACTCGGCTTGGGAATTTTCACGTAGCAGACTGTGTCCCACCTGCCAGAAACATCTTATTCCTTCTTTCTTTATTGGCTAACCTGGATTACGCGTTACTCTTTTTTTTTTCCTTGGGTATTATTACCTACCCTTTTTTCATCCCAGACCCACGAACACCATCCCGTACAGTTATTCTATTACTATAGACGTACCGCGAACAGCTGAATTATTGAGGTTGCTTCCTTCCCATACGGTCCACAATAATTATTTCCCACTTGGTGTTTCAGGCCTCCTTGAAAGATATGAGGATGTTCTCACGTGGCAGGATGTACGTATAGTAAACAAGGTCCTGAAGTCAGGACAATTGTATTCCGAGAATGCAAACGATAGGACTGTCTCGCGGTCGGTGATGCGGCCTATGGACCAGAGAGATTCTGACTAGCAATGTCGAGGGGTTGAATTTGGAGGATTAGGCCGAGGAAATGGAAGCTATGAATATCACGCCTTGGAATACGTTCCTGGAACGTCGTCCTCCTGGAATATTAAGTGTCCTGTCGTGCGCACCCTCTCGTCCTGGCTAAGGATGTCTCAACCTACCTCCCTCTCTATCTGTCCTCGTTTTCTCTAGTTGAAGCAGACGCGTCGATTACGTGCGTCTTGTGCCAGTTGCTCCTCGAGTACAGCGAGGAGAAGAAAAAAGGAAGTGTAATTACGTTCTGGCGTTCGATCCCGGGTAAAAGAGGGGAGGAGGGTACGCGGTCCCGTGGGAGTTCGACTCCTAGTCAGGCAGGTATGCAATAACGTCCTGAAGATCGGAGCGGTAACCTCGCGGAGATATGGGTCGAGCATAAGGTCGGCATTCCGATAAGATTCTTAAGGCTCGGGTGTTCATTTCGTCACGTGAAACGAACTACTCTATACGTATAGAGTATAGTACGTTTGCCTGAGGTTGTTCCTTTTTATTCCTACGAAAGGTTGCAGCTACGAGGCTGGATCCATGTAAATGAAATTACAACCCCTTGCGATTTCCCCTGGCTGCTACTCCCACTGCGGGGGCGGCTAGGATCTTCGTAGTATCTAGTATTCAGCTATTACGTACACCTATATCTGGCTATGTACATGCTTTGGCTCTTTGTTAACTCCACGAACATTTTCCAGCCCCTATCGGAAGGGTGCGATTCCTGGGATGGCTGTGACCATTGCCCTAGAGCCCACATGCGAAGCCCTGTATAGCTATAGGTACCAGGAAAGAGTGTTGGATGCAGTTTCGAATTCAGAGTGGATTCGTGCTGCTGGACGATACGCGCTCTCCAGGGGTTGTGAGTTCATAGTTCACGGAGGGTTCGGGCCTGAAAATATCTCCAAGCGGTTTGCGTTAATTTGGGGCTGACTCGGACGGAGGTTGTGCCATTGTGTGCAATAACGCTGGGAAGAAATGGCAGATGCTCACACCGGGAATTTAGTTAGTCTAGCCAAAATGGTAAGCTGCCCCCAGGGTTGCCCGCCTCTCTTAGGCTACTCTCCCTTCTCTCTCTCTGTCTCTCTCTCTCACTGTCACTCTCTCTCACTCTTTCGCTCACTCTTGTTGTACAGGAGGAGGAAGACCCTCTTCGCAATCCCGCTCTAGGTTCATCCCCTGGTCACAATTAAACCGCTGCATTATACAGCACTCTGTTCTCAAGGGAGCTGCCCTCTTCCCCCCCCCTCTCTCTCTCTCTCGTTTCCGCTCTTCATCACTGGTTTCCTCGTCTGTGAGCAAGGGTCCATTTCTCCACTCTCAAAGCTTCAAACTACTTTGGAAATTGGACGGTCCTACTGGCCTAGTGAAATTTTCTACTAGACAAGTGACCGCTTCGCCAACCCCTAATTACGTTATTAGAGGGATGAATACGATGAAAAATACGATAGACGAAGACAGAACCGACTTCTCGGGTCGGTTGCTCTGGAGAACGATTAGGTTGTTGTTTGCAGACGGACTCGCCGGGATTAACGGAGTAGGTATTGCGAGTAACAAGATTATCCCTGGTTCTTACGGAGGAAGGTGTACCCAGAGGGTGTGCAGGGAGGATGACTAGGGGCTCGTAGAGGGTGAACGCGCGTGCTCTAGTTGAAGCCCTAGTTGGAAGTGTCTACCGAACGTACACTGATCTCGTTTGCCGTCGCACATGGAAAACTTCACGAGTTCTTCGACTCGGACAACATTATCACCTCCAATCAGAATCTTCGATGATCGATGATCCTACCAATTTCCAATTTCGATTGACCTACCATCCCCTTTATTTGTCACCCCTAGGGGATCCTGTTTTGGCCCATGTACATGTACGAACGGAACTAGAGACAGCCCTGACATCATATCACTGGACCTCTTGCCAGCAGCAGGCTTTATATTGTATAGGCGTCGCGACGCTTGACACCTATTCCATTTCCTCTGCTTCTGCCTGTATTGTCTTCATCCTTCTGTTTATAAATTTCTCCTACCATCCGAGCTTTCTCGAAATTCCGTGCTTTGCCTGCCAGCCTCGATGACAAAGTTTCTGCTTTCTTTAGCTTAGTTGGCTTACCGATCCTCCTGATAACTCGCAACTTCTTTGTCTACGAAGTTAACGCGAGTCCCGCGTCTCCCTTAACCCTCCAACCGTCTACTTTCCAAGTTTTGACTATTTCTTCTTCTGCCCCCGTAACTTCATCGGCACGCCGACCAGCAAACTCGTGCGGGAAGGTGTCGTTTCGTTAAATTGCCTCAAAGCTGAGAATCTCTACGTAGCATATCGTTGTTGTCTTCCTTATCTTTCGTCTGTAATATAGCCCACTTCCCTGTAATTCTGTCTTATTTCCACATCATGCAATATGCTACTATAGAAAGTACACGTTGAAGAAATATTAACTATCAGGAAGATTTCGTGCCCAGAGCTTCTTCTTCTATTCGACGAAATTATCGGTTCCGTATTGCGTCTTATCTTATAATCTGACTATTTTAAATAATCAATCTTTATGGCCGCCACGTCGAATTCCGCTTAGCAATTTATACCTGGACTTCCTCGCAGGCAAGCAGCCAGTAAAAGTACCGAGTCCATATTCCGAGATGTCGTAAAGTTAGGACTCACTATCTCTACGTCATGGTAAAGAGAGAAGATCGTTCGGAGTTGGCAAATTACCCTGTTTAATTGTAGCTTATCGCGTCGTATTCCACCACGTGCAATCTTGCCGGAAGAATGAGAATCGTATCGAGGTAATATTCACGTGAAAATCTCGGGACTTCGTCTTACGTAACGTTCCTATGCCCCGACGTCATATACATTGGGATATCCGAAAGTTTCCGTCGTTCTTTGTCTTGGCATTTTTCTTTTTGAACAAAAAAATCCTAATTACGCCACGTACAATCTCCGGACCCTATATATCCTCCTCTTTTTATCTCTGGTATACATGTTTCACGGTCTCTGCGCATGCGCGTAACGTGGCAGTAAATTGCATTAGCCGCATGCTCTTATTTCTCCAAGATTACTTTAACGTTGCTATAGGGTGTCGACGATATGGCGAGTGTCCTGTGATGTGCAGCCGCAACTAGTGTCAAGATGAAAGCTACTCTGATATACTCTGGATATAGTATATATACATATACATATATATGCGACACAACGCGTCTCAGCATTTCCACTCTGTTCCCTAAGAGACATAATAAAGCTGGCGAGAAAGAGAGGCGGATAGCGGAAGAGACAGAGACAGAGACTGCGAGTAGAAACCAAAAGGGGATGTCCATAAGGAAGGTGGTGAGAGATACGAGCTGGAGAAAGGGAGAGATAGCAAATGGGAGGAGGAAGGAGGAATGGTGCTTTATGCCCCATAGCCTACTATAATTATGATACGATTACTGGCATTACGCGTCAGCACGCGTGGGACGCGGACGACTGTGCTAAATTTGCAACGTTGGACAGGTAGCTACGCCTACGTGGTCAATCGAAGGTTGGAGATCAGATTGCTGCTTTCTTTGTTCGTGCCGCGTTGGGTTCTCCTTTTTTCCTTTTTACGTGGCTTCTTTCCTTACCCCCGAAACTACCCTTATAAGAGCTGCGCGAAAGTGCCAAGAGGGGTGGGTCTTGCTTTCTCTAGCACTTGAGTGCTTCTTCGTTGGCAACCGTGGCGGGGAGGGGAGGGGGTGGTTTAAGGGATGGAGGACGGAGGCGAAAAGCAACTAGGTACTAGGCACGGGACTCCGTGGCTTCCTATCCTCTCGAAGTGAACCCCTCGACCTTGGTGAAGGCTCGAGCCACCCAATTTTGAGATAACATTGTCGGCTGGCAGATCGCGCCGGTGGATTTTCGGGGCTTGCAGATTAGACCGCGGCTTTTCAAAGCGAGCGCCGCCTTCTCACCCTTAATGACGGCCGGTTCACGTCTGTTAATATCTCGACTCGCCCTTCTCATCGTCCTGAACATCGCCAACCACCCCTCGCTACTCTTACCACCCCGTCATCCCCCGTGACGCACTCCCCCTAAAAGCGCCCGGCCATTGTTTTAATTAGTCCCTAATTCCTCGAGAGTTTTTTACCGTTTTCCTTACTTTCGACTTTAATCAGAGAGTGGAGGCTAATCGAGGCCTGTTGCGATATTATTTCTCCCCCTTTCGCACCACACCTATTTGGAAAACTGTCTGCCACTAGGAGTTCTCCCCCTCCCCCCCCAGTCTCTCTCTCTCTCTCTCTCTCTCTCTCTCTCTCTCTCTCTCTCTCTCTCTCTCTCTCTCCCCCTCTCTCTGATGATGCTTGCACATTTTCATGGCACTCTCTGCCAGAAATATATATACTCTTACTGTTGCTGAGTTGCAGAGCTCTCTACCGGCTTGAAGCTACTTTAGCAAATGTCCTTAGGGTGGAGGAGCAGTGAGACGCGAACTGGCGCAACGGGTGCCGAGGACGCGACACTTAACGCGGACGCGTTTTACGCCTCAGAACTTTATAACGCGAAACATAAATAAGTTTGGTCGCCAAGCTTTTCCTGGTGAGGAAGGGGCGAAGGGCAGAAATGGGGTGTCGAAGGGCAAGGGAGCAAGGGGCCCGGGCTATACGGAATACGGAGTAGGGTGCAAGGGAATAGAGAGTGGGACGGGGCGTCTAAGTTATTTATCCCATGAAATGAACTCCATTGGATGATCTGATCTTATTTTAGTCTGATTCTGTAAATTCGCAAGATAAGCACAGTGCACGCTTATGGACTTTAATGCATGCATGCAATGGTCCTACGGGTTCAATGAATATCTGTATCGATTCTTTCGTTGGTACATGACGTCAGCATTGACCGGTGCTTGCCACTAAAATTAACAGGCACCACTGTCAGCATCCCTTTCAATATGAATGAACTCAAGATGTTCCCCTTTAGAACGACCACGACGATTAAATGTTAATTCATGCCGCTCTTCTTTACCGACCGTGAAAAACATGGAACGTTGTCATGGTGTTCGAGGAGCATCCGGTTTAAGCCGCGGGAGTCCGCAGACATCGGTAGGCAGCAGGAGGCCATTCCAATCTAACCCAGTCTTGTAATCTGCCGGAGACGAAGAAGATGGTGGTCCACGACGTTACCATCGGCCTTAGTGAGAGGTTTCTTCGGAATTAGCCGCCGTGGAGAAAACCACCCTAATAACATTACAACCCTCCCCCCCTCCCTCCCCCATTCACCCTGTGTATTTCTACTTCATCCCTACCATTTGAAGAGGGTTGCCCTTTATGCCAGGACTCGCAACTTTAACTATAAATTCTCTCTTATCTTCTCGCTCGGTAGTATCTACGCACTAGGCACATCGAGCTGGAACTCTATATCGAATTTTTCTTTCGGCTTCATCCACATTTCCGTTAACATTGGTAGTAACGGCAGTACGATGTAGATACATATTATTACAAGGGGCGGGCCCAACCCCTGTCTAGAATCGTGTCGTTCCCTCGAAATATACTTTCGTCGTTTGACATCAGAACTACAGGGCTTTACAAGTTCGTTGCAGAGTTCCGCAATTGCGCTCGTAAAATCCTTTCTCGCTCAAGGTATAAACCAAGCCGGATTGTTGATGTCGAGGAATCTAGTAAGTTTTAGGAGTCGTGCAGGCTGTATGGTAGCCAGACCGTAGTAAATGTCAGAAAGTCCCTAGCAAATCTAGAAATTCTAAATTAAGGTGTAGCCACATCGTCGAGTTATACATGCTACGTAAAGGAGCTGTACACACGTAGCACAAGGTGGTAAAAACCAGCAGCTACCTACTTTGGATATATAGGGATGCTCAGGTTAGCCAACCAGATAGCGAGCTAACGGCTATATGCGTTATAGCCATGGCGGTTTCATTCGTTGATTAACCCCTTGTAATTCCTCCCTCGTAGTTACGTCAACACAGAGCCCCGACCGAGTCTCTTCTTCTTCTTTTTTTTTTTTTATTCCGTTGTCGTCGAGAGCTTATGTCCGCTTTACCCTCGGCGCTTCTTCTCTACCTTTCCCATAGTTTTGTACGATTTATGGCGCTCTGTTTATTATTCGTCCTCTTCATGAGCTAGGAACCCCTAATTAATGTTGATCCTCCTGTAGCTGAATAGTCTACAGTGTTGAAATGACCGGTAGGTCGGAGTCAGTTCTGTCGAGGACATCGCACGTAACGTCGAATTTTCTTGCTTGCTCTTTTCACGCAGAGGATGAGCTAGTCGGGGTACAGTCGGTTCAGGTTAGGATTTTTCTTGTTCCTGGGGTACATCCTCCCACGTAGATCGTCTTTGCGAAAGTTTATGTACTTCTGGCTGGAAGCCAGTCGTTGATTGTTCGGGTGTTCTGTACTTGTTCTCTGCTTTCTTACCGCTCCTATTTCGCGAAGGTAAACTTGAAATAGTTGAAACAATTAGCAAGGTTTTTGGATGGGAGTAAGTAGGGACGATACCAGGCAAGGTAAAATATAACAACAAAACAAATGATAAAAACGTGAAAATACATTACGTGTATAAATTAACGGCTCCTCTCGGGTATATACCTATATTTTGTTTGGACTAACTCTTGGAAGAAAAACATAGTTTATCATAGGTAGATTAGCATGTGAAGTATTGGATGCTATATTCGGTAACCTAGATCAAATTTTAGGTTCTACAAATCGTACATGCTCACAATTGAAGTTATTTGGGCTCCTCGGATCTATGGGTATTTTTATGTGGGATCTCGTTGTTGCGTTATGGCCGAAAAACGAGTTTTCGGATCCTGCATTGGTAGTCGTGAAAAATCAATATTTGTCCAATCTCCTATTCCATCTCGTTTCGCTTGATGGAGGTAGGCGTAGATGGGAAACGAGGAGTTTGGTATTTGCTACGGGTGCCAGGGACTGGTTGCACAGTGGGAGGTACTTGGTGGATACAGATCAGCGAAGAGGAGCGAGAACAGGAAAAACAAGAGAGCTTACGAGCTCCCGAACGCAAGCGGCTAATATCGCGAGAAATACTGTTATTGTCGCCAATATTTTGCGCAAACTTTTGCACGACTTGCAACTAAGCTTCTTTAGCACCACGGAACACGCTTGTCCCCGGCATTCTGTGCGTCCTCGGTATCCTTGTTCTCCCAGGGAGGATTTTAAACGATACTTTGCCTCGTATTTCACCTTGGTTCTTATTTACTTGTTTGTCGTGAGAGTACGAATCCGCCGGCGGCGACGCTTACCGACGACGACATCGTGAACTCACCCTTCTCAAAGGGGTCTACGCTCCCGGTTGCTTACCTTCTTATCCCCAGGGCGCCGCCCGCGTCTTCGGATACTTTGAGAAGTCCCGGTTACAGCGGGTGGCTGAACATTGGCAAAGGTGGCCTCGTCGACCCCTCGTTTACTTGATATAAAATTCCCGAAGAGAAAATTGTCAGTCGAGGGGAGCACGTCTAGTCCTAAACTGTATTAGACAAAGGCGTCAACCTTGAAGTTTCTTACAAGAATACAAAGGCTGTGGGACCTGGTGAAAATTTTCCTGGAACAATATCCGTTTTATCGTGGCCGTGCCAGCTTAAACTGCAAGGGTGCTGTTTGTGTCTAGTTTCCTGCCGGTGGTAGGAAAGTGAAGTAAACAAGGGGGTGGAAAAGTGGACACGATAGTTGAATCCTGGTGGTGGTTCGCTATCGCTTAGAGAGTAAGGGTAAAGAGGTGAAGTACGTAAACCCGGGGAATGGTGAGTCGTGTTAAGGAGGCGGCTACCTTGGGGGGTAGGGAGGGAGGGAGGGTTGAACGCTGGCGAGTACGAGGGTTGCACGAAACACATCGTTCGCGAAATACATCCGCCGGCTATTTCCTTGGGAGCTTAAGGGTGCCCGGGGGGGGGGGGGGGAGTCGGGGTTGTATAGGTACTGGCTACTAGTATCGCGCTCTAAGCACCTGTACTGCGCTGCAGGGGTGAACGAGCCTGCTATACTGGCTGAGGGAGGAAATGGCGATGCTTAAGGGTGCCGTATAGGTACTTCCACGCGAAAGCCCAAATGAGAGACCAGGAGCACGTATTCTTGAGCCACCCCTTTACCAACTACGTGTTTACAGTTCAGACCCGATTATCGACACAACGTCGACAGCCCTTCTCTATGTCCCTCGAATTCACTTCAAAAGATGCCTGAAGAAAATTCGAAATATCTTATCCTTATTTTCGTACCCTTTACACACTTGGTATCTACGTGAGGCAATCCTGGTATCTCGGCATCTAATAAGATACGAGAACAATTTCAAATGTTTTTTTTTTTAACTAAACTTCCGAAAAGTCAACTCTCTCACTTCCGGGCGTTAGCCTAAGTGAGAAAAAATTGGAAAACTTGTAGTCATTAGGACAATTCTCTATCTAAATGGAAATCTAACGAGGACACTTTTGCCAAACTATACTCGTATATTTCACCCCCTACTCGATAACGTTACTGTAATTCTTTAATGTACCACTTTTTAATTGCACGACGAGATTAATATTTCCTGGTCTCCCTTTAACTTACAGTATGTTAGGCTTTTAGCAAACTAGGCCGGGTGTCCCTAAATTAGATTATTATCGATCATTATTATTAGCCGCTACTACCACCCCCTAAAGGGATTCCAGCTGGTAGCCACCACCTACTTATATTCTTATACCAGCATAAGGAAGCCTTCGCTTGTTTTTTCTCATGAGATTCGCACATTAAGTTATACCCTTAAGCATACATGTATACATACTGCTATCGTCCCTTGTATATTTTTTCTCATTGAAAAAGACATTCTAATATGTGTCAATTGGCATATAAATATCCACTCACGCATCTGCGGGCTAAACAAATTTTTTAAACTGAAACATACCCAAGAAGCATGCCGCGAACTTTCATTAAAGACGCTCGACGTCGGTGCGTCGGGACGTGCGAAATTTCGCGCTTTTCACTGGAATTAAAGTTCTTATCTTACTCGCGCAAGCCTCCCAGTACTTGGCCGTTCATTTTCATAGGACTAGGTGCCGCCATTAAGATTTTCCTGAAACCTTTTAAGCTTCCGTGCGCAGTCTAATAATCACGGGAACGAATTAGCCACCCCTAAGGTTGTACGTACGATGTGCGTGATGCCTAGTGAGTATGACTTAAGCCTTAATTAATCATTAATCCATTACACTGGGCCGTAGATTTCGTCGGTTGATCTCTACGAGTGAAATTGTCTCAGAACCCTTGGTGAAATAAAAAAAAATCATTCCTGCCACCAGATAAGCCGATAAGATATCGCTCGACTCATTCCTTCCATCATCATCCCCTACTTCTACCTAATTACCTCAAAATGACCACTGCCCAAAAGAATACTCATTGACCCAGCCCTTATGGAAATCGAGGATCCCCCTTTCTTTTTTTTTTGGCTACCGATAACTCACGATCCTATAACTTCCAAAAAAAATGGCCGCCCGTACGTACAGCCTACGTTCCATTTTTCTCTACCCTTCAAGCTGGCATTATTGTTATTTTAAGGTAGAAAGGTAGAAAGGAAACCACCAGGCAGCCAGTGATCGAGCACCAGTCCCTGTCACGAACCTTCCGTTTTATTGCGTAACGTTCCTGCCTTTTACGCGGATTGAGTAAAGCTGTGTACGTGTGCCAGCTAGGGCGAGGGCGGGGGGGGGGGGGGTTATACCTAGGGTAGTGTACCGATTAGAAGTCCTACACCTGTTTACTCTTTTTTTCTTCTCTCGTGTATCAGTATATATAGGGGTTGCCATATATATAGAAATAAAGAGATCACGTCTTAGGGAAGAAGATGAGATCATCTTATTCGCATGATTCACAATGTTGCCAATATTGGCCAACGTATACGTGCCGAGGGTAGTTTCATTAGGTTCTTCATGTTGCCGGTCCAGTTTGTTTGTGAAAGTGTCGTAGTCCTACATACAGACATATAGGGGATATACCAAGGGCGTGTTACCAGCTCGGGCGAGCGGGGGGGAGAACATGGGGGTTATAAGTGTTTAAGGGTTGCGTGTGGCGCCGCGTATGAATGGCGCCGCGGCGTCTGAGCGTCTGGTGTATATAGGCTGGTATACTCCAGTGTGTTGCGTTTTGCCTTCCCAAGGCCTTACCTGGTTCTCCTACCCTCTTCTGCGTTATGTCGTTTAGTCCTAACGTAGGCCAGAAACGAGAAGCGTGCTAGTCCCATTTAGGGTTTCTCAAATTATTCTTAATTCTTGTGTACGGAATCGCGAGGGTGCTTATCGTCAGAAGGAAGACGACGAGGGTGAGTGTCGGCTTCGCTGAATTTATGTTTAACCTTTCGAGACTCCTCTATAAAGTTTAACGATCACTTTTGGGATCGGTTCTATAGTCGTTTAGAGCTCAGTCTTGAATGACGTTTAGCCGGGGGGGAGTTACTTGGAATCATCCCTTGCTTGATACGAATGAATTTATCTTTCACGAAAGACACTTGCGGTCTTCATTGCTGGGGATGTGTTTGATCTTTGACCTTGGTCTCCATCGATTCTAGGGACCCTACTGCTGGCTACCTTTGGTAGTGTATTGCATGGACAAACGACATACCGAGGCTTGTGAAACATTTTTTTTCATCATATAAGTCAAATTCTCATTAAAAAGCTTATACCCTGATGAAATTTAATATTCGCGGTAGGGGTTTGACTGTGATAAGGAGAAAAATATATAGATGGAAAAATGTACCCCCAGGTTCTTCTCATCCAGTTTACCAATCGATAGGGTGACTTATCGAGGGCGGTGACAGTACTCTCTCATCCTTATTCCTTCGACGTCGTACTCCAAGCTGATTCTTCGTGTATGTTCGACTTTTTTTTCTGGTACGTAGTGGATTTGGATTTTGCGAATTTTTTAATCTGGATTCAATTCGCAGGTATTAATTTATGTATATGTTGGGGTATAACGTGTCGATTGGTCTAACGTGGACCTGGAATATTTAGTGTCCCACGGTCCGTCCCACACGCTGGTAGCGTAAATCCGTAATTCTGAGATCTAGGGAATAATCAACTGGTTACTCTAATATTCTTGAGGTTGGTGTTACCCAGTGGAAGGATAATAGAAGGTGTAGAAGACGAGGGGGATGGCAAGAATGAGTTTGGTGAGGAGGATAAAAGGCTTCCCCTGGTAAGTGCTCCGAGGTCGGGAATGGTGAATGAGGGTGGCCAAATGGTGGGAGGAAGTTAGAACGAGGAAACTCGCTTCCTGCCAGCCACAGAGGATCACCTCTGGTAATTTCGCGAATCCATCTCGTGTTGAAACTGTAAGGCGGGGAGTTGGCATTCTCTGGAAATGATGCTGCTTGTTGTCGGATATCTTACTCGGGCTCGTGATCCTATTGAAAACGTCATATACGTGGAATATATTAAAAAATATATATTTTATTATATAATTTTTATATCTTATATATACAATTTTTTCACCCCACATAGAAAAACTATCAACAAATAGCACGGGAGCGCGAGCCAATTCGTGACACCTCGGTCGGTGTCCCGAGACAGACTAATTTGACAATAGCCAAATTCGAGAACTAATCGTTCTGATTGGTCGAGATCCTTGTAGCCGATAACTCTTCCTTTCCCTTCGGGTCGTCCCTTTATACTAAAATCGAGAGCGTTCTTTAATGAATCGGTACGTAACATAACTGGAGATCCTCCACGGCCGCTTCCCCAGGGCGTCGGGCGACAGCTGGGCACCACTTCCTTAACTCGAGCAGAAGGTTCTTCCCCTGCCCTTAACCGTATCAAAACCTTATCCTCCGCCCGCTCTACAGCCTTTTGCCCATCTCCAGCGAGGCGCCGGTATTTCAGCCGGGCTTCTGCCGGTCCGTGGAGACGTCTCCGTCGGTTCCTCTTCTCTTCTCCTCTGCCGGGCAACTCGGTACGTCGAGACTATCTCCCCTCGGCAGATTCGAGCACCTCGACCTCCACTAAACAATAACGAAATCTTTCGAGAGCATTGGCGTAACTGTACTAATCAACCCGAAAGCATAGTTCCTGACCAGGGTGGCGACCCGAAGGGAGCTGGGAAGCGAGAACGTTATCTATATCGGTAGCCGGAGTCGCCTTGTGACCTTGAATCGAAAAGCCACATCAAAATATATATATACATATATACATATACATACATATGTGGAGTATATTTTACATAGATTTTAGTACATTTTATCAGGAAGAATATATCTTATATGTCATTGAATACACTGTACATTATAAAAATGCGTGTTTATCTAATTTTAAACGTGCATATTGCGTAGGACACGTGTACTTCGTAAATGCGAAACAAAAAAATAGTATTTCGATCGTGTCATGCTCAAATATCAATGTCAAAATACTCGCACGAGTTCGACCTATATGTGACGTTTTCGTGGGGAAAACGTTGGGTGAGCGTACGACGTATCCATGACGGGATAAGAAAGCACGAGGGTGACGATGGAGAAGGGACGGAAACAAACCCCGATGGTATGCGAGGAAGTGGGGTGCGGGAGTACAGTTGCGGAAAGGCAGGACCCGGAAGTTAATAGGGAGGGTTGCATGGCCTTCTTGGTTCGTTTATTTCGACAGTCTAAAGGTTAATTCCCATGTCACTTGACGTGCCTATACTGTCAAAATACATTTTGACTTTTTCTTCAGTTCCTCATGACATTTGACATATTCACGTATGTGTAATGCGAGTGAAGGTAAGAAGGGTAAAGTGCGTTGCTCAGTGAAATTTTGCAAACTATAAAACGTCTGGGTAAACCAAGTGAAAAGTGAGAATTCGCGGTTTAGCAACTCCTGATAACCCTTATCATCCGGGCCATTTTCCAGGGTCCCCGTAAACTGTGTACCATCCCCTGAGGTATTCATTTCTTTCGAGTTAACCGGATATCCGGGTGGCCGGCGGCAGCGCCAGCCTCGAAACTCCAAGAGAAGCCAAGTGAATCGATAATAGAACCTCGCGCGAATAGCTAGACTCCTAGACGATAGCAGATAGAGATTCAAGAAGGAGGCCAAGGAGAATCTACACAGGACTTAAAAGATCCACCTACAACATCCCAGTTCCTATAGTTTTGCATCTCTGTCATTGCCATTAGACACCTTTTCAGAGATACTGAAAATCCGTTTTTTTTTTTTAAAAAAAACCTATCGATATCCTTCTATCTCCTGTTATCCTACATCCTACCAGTCATGACACCGGAAACTACGGTATGGACCTATTCTGTCGCTACATCCGTAATCTTCTGCTTGGCGCTGTTCTGCTTCTGAGAATTATAAGTGAGTCTTTCTGATAAGGGAATCGATTCGCTGTATATACAGCCATTCCCTATCAGGATTATTCTCATTTTTCAAAATAATTATTCACGCTGATTAATCCTCTTATCTTCCATTTTTTTTTCTTCTTATCATTACAGAAAACGGACTGCTCTCCTTTGAAAATCCAAATTACCATCTGGATCCTGCCAGACTGGATGACGCTCTGAATAGTAACGGCAGACGACGTTCCCTCTTCGACGAGCTTTACGAGGAGTTCCTTGGTGGTGGCGGACGTGGTGGAGAAGTAACAGGAGGTGGTGGAGGTGGCGGAGGTGGTACTAGAGTTCAAGCTCGTAGGACCTATGCAGCCTTGGATCTAGGCAGTATGGGTGTCGACGTAAATCAAGGACCGCTCACACAGGATTCTAACGAGGATGCCAGTGATAACGCTGATAACACCGACAACACTGATAACCACAATCTCGGGTAAGTTTTCATCCTTTCATCAGCTTCTTGACTATCGTGTCTAGCACTTGGAATTCCCACGTGGAATCAGGTACCAGGACTAGGTCGAAAAATGAAGTTGAGTGAAGTTACACGCTACCTTCATATGTCTGCGAAGCGCATTCAATATTATTCAATTATTCAATTGGGAATGAATTTTCTAAAACTTATCGTATTACGTAATAGGCGAATGTCGGAGTATTATAAGTTATGGGATAAGTTACGGCGTCGTAACACGAGTCCGTGTCCAATTGGAAATGTAAAGGTAAGCGAAGGTCCGACTTGACTCGCGAAAGTATTCATCCCTTCGGCCCTTTTTTTCCCCCCTTGTTGTAAACTCCCTACGTCTTTACTAGGTCCCTTTTACTCTCTTCCACCCCCTGTACCCTTTGTGACTGTAGCCTCTATCCTTTTTTTTCCTTGGAAGCCACGTTCCTTGTCCTTCGCGTTATTCCCGTTGCTCGACGATAAAACCTGGAAGTTAGACCTCATCGGGGGCTGCATAAAATTTCAATAAATCTGCCCGTACGGCTCAAGGATAGAAACGACGGAATGAATGGCCGATGCTTCGGGGGTAGTTTCAACTTATTGGAGACAGTTACCCTCCACGCTTCTCAAACCCATACGAGAGCCCGCTTGCCTCTCGAGTTTTTCCAGACTATTTTTTCCCATTATTTCTTTCTATATTTATCCCTTAATATCCCTGAGTTATGCTCTCGCGATTTTCTCGTATTCTTCGTGGCGAAAAAAAAATCTGAGAAAACTTCTGCCTAACTCCCGGACTTATTCTCCCGGAAATTCCAAGCTGTGTCAAAATGCAATTAAGGAAACGTTCGTTCTCCTGCAACGACGCTTTGCACCTCCGGCGGTCGCGTCTGACAAAAGGATTCACGGCTCAGCACCCCTTACGTTTTTCTGACACTTCTGTATTCCGGACGCTCGAGGTTTTTTTTTACCTCTTTCACACGTGCTTTCTAAAACTGCACCGTCCTCCTGTATTTCCGTAGTGCGAGACTCGCACGAGAGACCCTGTACAGCGTTACTTTACTTTCGTGAACCTTTTTCTGAACAGCTCACCAGACAACTTATCGCCCCGTACGATTTGCTACAGCATCGTAAAGACTCTCAGTAGCAATAGGATCATCAGCATGACTGGTATTTTTCTGGATTCGTTAAGATTCGAGACTCGCGCCTCCCTCTAATTAGGACCTACCTGAGAAGCTTTATTGGTACCTACGAATTCACCTGGCGTTCTTCTATCCCTTGTACTTTTCTTAATTTCCTTCCTCCTCTCTCTCTCGATATCGCATCGTCCTTAATTTTCTCGACAAGAGCGATTTCAGTCCGAGAATATACTGTATATGTGTATATATGTATATCGGTACCAGGTATACAGCAGCCTGAAATCTTATTTCTACATATAAATACAAGTTGCATTTAGCACTTATATAAAAAAAAATAAATAAACTAACAAATCAAGTCTTCGGTCAAAACTCGAAATAATATCACTTTCCGGTTGTTCCATAATAATTGGTACTACAGTCTCAACGAAGATCTAGTGCTATTTCATCCCAGCCTCCAATATTAGAAGATAACTAGCCGGTGTCGACGCCGCTAGGGACGACTATGAGTTTGGATTGAACTCAATCTAAAGTTCTCGGCCGAGTTATGACACTCGCTATCACGCTATCTTTCATACTGGCCTACAGACTTTCTTCCATTTCTTTTCTCTTTCGCCATCTCTCCTCTCTCTTTCTGTCTCTCTCCCAAGCTCCTCCATTCCCTTTCTTTGCCATATGCCTCGCTGAGTAAAATGACCAGCGGAGGACGCTATTCGACAAATTGCTTAGGAAACTTGGCAATTTTCTATGGGACACTGGGAACCGAGCGACACTGGCTCCACCTACCCACATCAATTTGGAACTAGAGAAAGCTGTGTTTGGCCGGCGACGCTTTCCAGCCCGTTACGTCGCTCACGAGCAATGTCCACTACGTTCGATCAAGATATACCCATATACACGAAAAGACATTCATATACCGTTTGGAGTGACAGCTATTATTGAATTTACGCGTATCTCCGGAAAATTCATCGTGTCAAGCGATTAGTCCCACGTAGTGGATCACAGCGTTGAAATTTTTTCGGATGGTAACGAAGAGCTCTGTTTTTTGGGGTAAGACGTGTCAGGGACAAGTCTATACGGTTTGTGGCACCACTGAAATAGTACAAGGGGGTTATAACGAGCTAAAGAGACCTACCTCTGGTTCTCTGGTACAGAGAGTGGCTCGTGTTAAGACGCTTCTGAACGAGGCTATCAAGACGCATGGATAAAGGAGATTATATTTTACGGAGCGTATGATGGCCTTAGGTACCCCGAAGTATCCTTCGGTACCTCAAGCGGCCACGTTACCTGGAAAACTTAATGTATTCGTATTATTCTTCGTCCCTAGGAAAACTCTGGGCTATACAATGTTATACTGTATATATGTATAAATATATAGGGCTCGCGAGGAAACCTGTACCTTGGAGGTAGAGAGCAGACAAGGGTAGATTAATAGGAAGGGTATCAATCTCCATCAGGGTTGAAGGTTCACCCTATATTATCCACGTGTAAGGAACTGCCGGGCATTCACTTATGTTAGTTATACACATGTGTATTTATACATACATATATATATCCGCATATCTCCACGTCTTTATCTATATCTACCTATAGAATAGGTTCACGCGCGGTATCTAGCGACACATGAGTAATGCTACTAGGCGTTATCATTACGTACTCGTTCACCGAGTCCGAGAAGTCGAAAAGCAGCAAAGATGCGCGCATGCCAGTCGGTCGCTGAATAGAAGGTAGGACATCGTTACCGATATCTTGAGGTCGTACGGGTAGACTGGAGCAGGAAACTGCTACTTGGCTCGTGGAAGGCAGAAAAGGGTGAGCCACGCCAGCCTTGGGGGATCGGATAGATATCTTAACGATCGTGTCTGAGGTGGGATATATTGGGCGTGAAATAAGGCACCTTTGTTAGGGCTGCTTCTCTTTGAGGTCTCCTCCCATCTCAGCCATCCCCGCACCTTCGACCTCATCCTATTCCACCGTCTGCTCCTCTCTTCCACTTCTCACAGCCCCTTTTACGTAGGGCACGCCGATGCGACGTTCGCGGGGTGCAACGCGGCTGACTTGACATCCCTTGAATAAGGGTTGCCCAAGAAGTTCGAGAAGACGATCGAACCCGGGTATTACTTTTCGCACGGGAGGGATGAAACGTTATTTTTTACGCTTAGCCACGAATCGGTCGTCGCTTTGGTGCAAGATACCCAAGTCTCGCGCTAAGCTGGTAAAACTATTCGCTTTTCAAGTCCGTGCATACGTCATCCGCGTAGGTATAAGCGCCGCTACGAGGAAACGTGGGGAAAGAATACAAAGTGGAATTTCGTCCGTGTGGAATCTGTTGGCGGCGATGGATGCTTTGGTATATAATGGGTATTGTCTTTTAGAGGAAAGCAGAAACAAATAGAGAGGGAGAGAGAGAGAGAGAGAGAGAGAATGGCGGATAGACTGGAAGCGGAGACAGCACTCGATGTTGAGAACCATACAGCTCTGGATACTTGAAATAGAAGTAGAAATAGAAATAGAAAAGTATATGTACTGTAAGTATAAGTAATAGTGGCTGTGCTTTGTACATTGCCTTATATTACAGTCTGGTCGATACTGTACCTAAACCCCTAGTGCGGTGCACTGTAGTATATGTGTATATATGATCTTCTCGTTGCATCGAATCTCAAGGTGGTACCTCCACGTTGACCGCGACTTTTCTTCGGTATGGAATTTCCTCGCTTCATTCTACCTCCGTCACTCTTATCCAACGTCGCGATATTAGTCTTCCGTTTTTTACCGACTTTTTTCTCTGCTTCTCTCTTTAGTCAATACCATCCATTTTCAACCACGTCACGTCTCACCCAACGAAATGTAGCAGCGTGAGAAATTGACAGACAGCCGTCGAAGCGCGTAATCTACTTGGTATAGACTGTACATAGTAGAACGCATGAGTACTTCATATATATGTACATTTTCGTCGGGCATACGTGTTTGTAATTTTATGTAATAAGGTAGATACAATTTTTTTTCCTACCGATCGTGACTTTTCCTCTTTTTCGATGCCTTGGGGTATGACGCGCGGATAAAAGGTACGGGTAAAACTTGAACAATTTTTTTTTTTCCTATTTACTAATGTAAATCGTCCCAACGTACGGTTAAATTTTTTACCGTCGCCCAGGGTGACGTTTAACGTCGAACGTTGAATGCTTAACGCACTGTAGTAAAAGTCAAGTCGGACACGAACGTACTTAAGGGTGAGGCATGTCTTTATGTATGAATAGTATGGCGTTAAAATTTCTCCGGCAGAGTGATGCACCCTGATACAAATTAAACAGTATACGATCGTCTAATGGATTTTACATCGGCGATAAAACTGGATGTTACTTAACGACGCTCGCGTATCTATATATTCTGGCGTACAAAGGTCAGCGGCCGGAAGATCAGCCGTGACTTTTTGCCAGGAATCGTCCTCGCTTCTATGCTGCTTACATTTGCGTATACACTGTTATTCCTTTTACGTAACCCGCTGAAATATTGCCTTTGGTCGTATACATGACGTCTGGCGCCTCGTAAGCCACTGAAATACTTTTGCCCATAAGTCATTCGGCGAAAATAACAGAAACCGGCTGAACTGCATTTGTGGGCTGCATGATTCTGATTTGCCTTGTCCCCTATACTTGCATCCCGTGATGCATTATGAATTATACGAATTTTATTTATGGGATTGGCGTGGATTTCGCAAGTGTTTAGGATTCATGTTTGAAAAATTTTGTAAATTTTAGAAAGGAAGACGGATGGGCTACTTGGTCCTGTACGGAGTATGACATTCAGTAACTTGGTCGATAATATTGTAACACGTGTGTATATGGTATACGTATAGTGATATGGCAGCACGTGTGACGATAGTGGCAGATTCGGGGCTTCCCCTACGGCTACGCTATAGAAAATTTCAATTCCTGATTTCCATTCTAATGAAATTCTGTCAATCGGTGCGCGTCGGCCACGACGGGGGTTTCAATTTCATGCAAATCGGTTGGGCCAGGAGCCGTGCGTGGTGTCCGTGGTCGTTATTAAAATGCTTATTTCGGACGAAATGCCGTCGAGGAATAATATTTGGTGGTTGCCTGGAGAGCGAGAGAAAATAGGAGGAAACGGAAGGGAAAGATTAAAAATGGTGAGGATAAATTAATTTTTTTTCTTTCTTTAGCCACGCGCCAATTTTCTTCACGCGATGTGGTACACATTTACAAATTTCGTTGCGTTTGCTTCTCATGGATTCTTTATCTGTCTCTTTATTTATCCTTGGTCGTTCTCACGCTCTTTATCCTTTAAGCGGATTATTTGGCTTCGCTTAAATTCTCGTTAGTTTTGATAATAGACGCTGAGAATACCTTGAAGCTAATGCTATGGATTCTCTCTCTCTCTCTCTCTCGCGCGCGCTCTCTCTCTCTCGCTCTCTCTCTTCCTGTTATCAGCAACACTAAACCAACAGCCATGAGCCAGAAGAACATGAGCGAAATCGGGCTTCCTACTTCCTTTATTAAATTTTCATTTCCTCTCTGACGACGCATATATAGTATATATATGTGTGTGTGTGTATATATATATATACCATATATATATGGTATATTCTGTTTCTCGTCTCTTATTTCGTTTCCGTCTAAAAATACGAAGGACCCCGCCTGTTTTTACGGTCCACACAATTTTCCTTATTCCAAATTGACGTTTCGCGGGGCGGCGGGTGGACAGAGGGGAAATACGTGCGTTGCTTTGAGAGACTCGCAGGATTTCGACAATAACAAATATATTTTTATTCGAAAAGAGACACACGTGTCCGCGAATACGATAGTAATCAGAAATCTGATCTCGTATACCGACGATACTTTGGGTATCCAATAGAAATATTTAAAATGCACGGAATACGAAGGAAAGCGCGAATGGCAAATGCGCGCGCGATTTGAATACGAATTTTTGGTAAACTCTCATAGTTTGGAGAAATGTCATTGGAGGACTTGAACATTAGTGGTTCGGGGAATGAATTTACCGTCGGGACGCCATACACATACACACACACACACACACGCGCACGCGCGCTTCGTATCTTCTCGTGTATTTCCGCATTGAGCAAATTGCATTGTATGTACCTGGAACGTGAGTGACAGTCGGCCATTGATATTCTAAAGACTTTCGCGGATTTAATTTATATGCTAACTTACTCTCGGCATACGTTCTCACGCTCTAAAGCATAGCAGCTTTTGTTTCGCGACGCCCGGCGTCGACTCAACATTCTTAGACATTCCGGAGTTACATCGGGACTCCATTGAGTTTATATATCTCCATTGAAATTCAGAACGACTCCAAGAGTCTGTACCACGTGGTCTCGCGATATTCCCAGATAACCCCAAACGCATAGTCGTACCTAAGCGTTTTGTAATTAAGCTCGACGATAATTAAGCGACGTTGAAAAATTAAGCGTCACCGGGAGTCTTTACGCTGGTACCAAGTATCTACAAGGTAGTCTGGCGCGTCGCGTTGCGGCATGTACTTAAGGTAATGTATGTGTAGTCCTGTAGGAACCATAACCGACGTCTTAACGGGGCTTGTACCGGAGCTCGTTAGACGCTCATTAATTGAGAGTTAAAATTCGTTTTCCCGTACACAGCGACTCGACGTCGGCGATGCCAACGCTTGCGTTAAAATTAATCCCCTTGGAACACGGGGATTCGACTCTTTATATCCCGACGACATTTTACGAGGGCGACCATCGCCGTAAGACCGGGTTGTTATTTTTATAAAGTACCACCAGCGTTATGCTTCCTATTAAAGGGTTGTTTCGCCCTTTACGGTTACCCCGTCGAGTATAAACGGGGCTTAACTCTTATAAATCTCTAATCCATTTTTCACTCCCAGCCGGCCCTCTTTCCCGGAATTCCCATATTTTTCATTTCTATTTCGCTTAGCATACATTATTATTCGCTTACGAATTATTGGAATTTTAACATATTGATCTAATTGATATACGGCCTATACAGGATATATGTATAAGGTATATAGAGTTGTTCCAGATGTCATTAGCTATGTTTCTTGTACGTGTATCGATTTTTCTAAGACACCGTGATTCTCGGAACCGAGGACGGAGGGATACAGTTGAGCTATGGATGCATGGAATTTGCAAGTTTGCCATGCGAAAGAATCCAGAGGGTTCGCGAAAACCCTTCGGAAAGGACGCAAACGGTTTGCCATGTGGGACACGTGTCGCGTGTGTGTTGTAAACTTTTTCTTTCCCTCCCCTACCTCCTATTTTTTTACCGTTTCACTTGACGACTCCTCGACAAAACTCTCTTCGCAGTTTTCGCCTACACTCCTTCTGCCACTCGTTGCAAGCTGCTTCGTCCGAGCAAACGTATATACCAGACTGTAAAACTTTTCTAACACCCCTATGCGTATTACTTAACTACACCGAAGCCACGTAACGAGTTTGCAGGCGCCACACGCGAAAGCTCTCGAGCGATTTTCACAAATGGCAAAGTTTACCTGGAACAGTTTTCTAGGATTTTTCTAACTCCGAGCTATAAATTTTATAGTCGTGTTTTTCTCCTTGGTTCGCTGCATAATTGGAAATTAAGTGTGTGGTATGTGTATACATATATGTATATATATATGTGTGTATGTATATGCAGTCGTGGCAGGGTTTCTTACTGGATAATGGCATATAGCTATGATATACGTGTACGTATACATAGTCTTTCCAAGAGTCAATATTCCAACCTCGTTCTGGTGTATAATCAAGAGACAAGAACCCTTCGACTTCCTCGAGCATGTCGGGGCATTGCATACACGTCCCACTCTGAAAACCCTTCCGTAACTCGAAGTGTCCCTTCGTCTAGAATTCTGTCAGCGGCAACTGTATTTCCAGGAAGTACACGAGTCCCTGTATGAATTTGTTGAAATATCGTGCAGCAGGCGCTTTCGTCTTGTCATTCTTCGCTTCGGAGCTCCTTCCGGACCGTGCTGTACCAGAAAAATTGACGAAGGTTCCTGGGTATAAGATTTCGAGCGCAGTTCTCTTGGCTGGCGAAGCTGTACCCTCTCGTAGTCCAAGTGCACTCGAATTCAACCGCCATCGTCGTCATAGAGGAGAGGGATGAAAAAGGGAGAGAGAAGTGCCTCGCCATTGAGACCAGAGAGCGAGGTGCAAGGAGGACGAACGAAAACTATGAATAAATATACGGCTCTTAGCCAGAAAAGGTAGAAGCGAAAAATCGTGAAGGGAGAAAAGTGGCCGGTTCGGCAGGGACGTGGAAATGCATCGGTGTGCCCGGTTCCAACGTAAGACCCGAGTGCAGATCCGTATAGGGTCCTTAAGGAACACGCGAATTAAGTGGATCCTCGAGATGGCGAAGAGAGAGAGAGAATACGTTCGGTAGGAGCGACGCCTGTGAGCGTCGGGACGTCGACACTTGTCGGGCAAGTCCAACGGAAGACGGAAATTACTCAAGTTAAGTGGAACAACCTCGAGGACTTTCGAGCTTCCCTAAGGATACAGCCCTGCGTCCAGAGGATTCGCAGTAGTAAAGTAGCATAGGACACGTCTGAGGTGTAAAGCGGAAGTAGAGGTACCAGAGGGAGAGGAGACGAGGGACGGACGAAAAAATTATCCCGTCAAGGACCTCCCACCTATAATGGACTTCCGGCATAGACGACTTACGTATATCCGTTACGAAACCGTTAAGGATTTCGAGACACGCTAACTTCCGCCCGAGTGATATCATTGCTCACGCGGCTCTGCATTTAGTCAGGATTTATCGAACAGCTGCGCATCTTGTCGGGATTTATTCTCAGTGCTCGCGTAGAGCGTCGCGACGCTACTGGGCTCGGATGTGGGTATGTCAGTCGGCGAGAAGATTCGCCTTCGTAGCTCATATGGACTTACGAGATTGTTCGTGTAACTGGCAATAGCTGTCAGTGTCACGCTCGTAAATCGACTCTGTGCATAAGCGAACTTGCTACGAGTAGTAAAGCTTCCACCGAACTGATGCTTCTTCCTGGTGATCCAGTTCCTTCCTAGAAAAATGGACGATCAATTATTCGGGAGTTCCTCGCAAAGAGTATCTCGACGGTTCAGCGTCTTCTTGCAAGGTCATCGATGCGTAAACCGTCCTCTGGAATGACGGATGGTGCTCGTTCTCTGCTCCCTTGAACCCCGAGAGAGGGTTACTTGGCGTTTTCTAAGAATTCACAGCATCCCTTGAGTTTGACGCTGAACAGAAGAGTACGTAATGAAGGGTATGCTTTTTTTTTTTCTTCTTCTTCGTCAACCCCCTTTGAAATTTATCTGACAATAATTGTGCTTTATCGTTACGTTCATCTCGATTGTCTCCGTCACGTTCTCGGGTAGCGATCCTATTGTGCTGTAGCTCTGCTCCAGCATCTTGGCTCTCGTAACTGGGCTGTTGTGAGGAAGACACCCTTCGAAAGTAGCCTCAAGACTTTTATACATTGTCTGATTGAAAGGGGACGGACCCCCCTTAAGTAAAGGTATACAAGTGGCAGGCCAGAAATAGAAGCTACAAGTAGAATCAGTTTGCCTGGGTCAGACAGGAAGGATAACGCGTTCGTCTGTATCTGAGAGAATGTAGCTCATTGAGTACGAGATACGGCTGGAGAATGCACTCAATAAGACCAAGAGGGTAGCTGTACTCCTCTGCCCTATTGATTGGGTTGCGGCATTCTCTACGGAATACCCTCAATAATCTTGACAATATACCGACCCAACGTAGCAGGGGTATGGCTATCAAAGTGGCTGATTGTATACGTAGATATCTGCCACAACTAATACGTATACTTTGTTATACAATACTTTGAACGTATGGATATAAGAGTCCCAGGAGAAAAAGATCTGCCATTGCATTTTGTGATCTTAGGGTTGTTTTGAACCGGCGACAAGATGGGTGGATATTTTTACTAGCTCGTTTGCTGCGTAAACAAGTCGTTGCACCCGACCGAGAGTTTTCCCCTTATCTACTCAATTAGACAAACTATTTCCTCGGCAAACATCGTAGGACGAGGGGTATGGGATGGAGCCCTCTTGTTTTTTTTAACTGGCTTCGAGAGGGAGGTCATATAAAGAAGGGTAGCAGAATAGAGGGAGGATCCAAGGGGTGGAAACTTTTGAATTTACTTACTGACTCGTGTCGCTTTGAGATATTCCAACTTTTTTTTTCCCTCTAGTTTATTAAGGAACTCGAGGGTCGCAGGGGGCTCTTCTCGAAAAAGGGGGTAGAAAAGTTTTTCTCGGAGGTTACGGGATTACTTCTTTTGCGGGCTTACTTTGCGAAACGAGTGTGGTTACTCCGAGGGTGAAAATCTATCCCTCGAATGTTCCTATCCCTTTTGCCAGTGTCGTCACCCCCATAAATCTATTCGAACCTCGTTGCTCTCTCTCTCTCTCTTTCTTTTTCTTTTAACGTATTTGAAGACGTCCTCGTTCGATTTCGCTCTTGCCTTTCTTTTCCCAACATTGCTCGAACGTGACGATCTATCATTCTTTATCATTCTCATTCATGACTATTATCACTCTCCTCGTGTATCCTAAATACAAAGGAAGAAAAGATATCGTAGAATAATGTTAGAGCCAAGTGAAAATCGCTTTGAGAATCCACGATAACGAGCTGCATAGCTCCAGTGGTAAAGGCACGCGATGGTACGGCAAGGGCTGACGTCACTGAGATCTCCGAGTTTTGCCGTAGGATGCCGGAGTTTCCCGAAGCTAGGCGGACTCCTGACTCGCTCGTGTCAGTCTTTCGTCGTCCGACGCGCTATACGTACGGGTACGTTCGATTCCCACTACGATCGCATATTGACTTTTGTTAATTCACGTGTGATTTATCAATGCTTCCGCTATCGAAGGCACTTTCGTCTTACTGTTACGAGAACGAGGACTCTTTCTGTTTTATTGTTCGCCGGCTAACCTCGTGTTAGCTAAAGGACTGCCCGAGATTGATTCAAAGCCGGCAACCGACTAATGAATATCATCTCGTGAAATCGTTCCTTTGTACATTTATTTCGGACTTTTCTTTTGTGATTTTGAAAATTGCCTCATCGACTCTGTTGACTAAATGAATAACAATCCGAGTGTGGTGGAAGTTGAGCTGGTGGCACGACTACCTCTGGCTGCGGATCTTCAGGGCTCTGGTAGATGACTGTAAGTTTTTTTTTGTAACGCTCTTTGATTTCGTTTCGTTACTTGTATAATGAAATACGATTCCATTTAACATTTTCATTTGTTCTACATGAAAATATCTATCGTCGAACACTCTGCATGTGCCGTCCGTTAGAAATCCTTCGGTTTGGGCTATGTGAGAGCCTACTGTAATGGAAATTGGATGAAAATAATTTTATTCGTCTACGTCAGTGTGCATGAAATATAAAATATTATTTTTACTCTACTTCTGTATTTTATGTTACCTATGACACATGCATATGGCGCTACTAGCGCGTAACGTGTATCGCGCAGGGCGTTAAACATTGCGATTTTATATAATATACATACAAATATATGACTAGATAAACTGAATTCGATTGTAAAAGCATAATTAGCAATGACATTATATTTAATTGTCATTTATATGGGAAATTATTTCATTCGTCATCTCTATTTATATAGTAGAATCAGCCATTGAAACGGCAATGATACATTGGGTATAACGTTTGTTCCAATCCAGTAGACAGTAAATTTTCATTGTTCGACCGAAGACGTTATTAATTGAGAACCTTAATAGTTGATAGGACATCCAATTGTAGAAGGGCGGAAACGTGCTTTCTGGTACACGTTAGTGCTCAATTTGAAAATCATATTCCTCTTGGATTGGGTGTAATATGGAAATTGATTCTGGTAGCGGAGGGACCTCCCCCCCCCCCTAATATTCAGATTAGGCATCGTCATTAAGGTGTCCCTTCTCGCGATGTTTCTCATTTTGTCATAAATACAAATAACATTCACAAAATAATGCCGCAAACAATTTCTGTGGACTTACGAGAATTTTAATTTATTTTACGTACATCATCCTCTCTAACACCTTTTGCATAATATCATTTTCTTTTCCATTTATACGACTTTGTATACGCATCCACGGCTTACCACGTTTCCCTTATTCCCAGTTCAATCTTATTCGATAAAGTAGTTGGATCGGGGCATAAAATTGGGAATGGAAATGAGGTTAAATAATTAAACACGCGATACGCTACGACGGATTGAAAAATGCCTTAATGATATTTCATTAGGCATATTTGAAGGGAAAAAACGCTGCTGATTATAATTTCACTTGAAAAGTCATTGGAAACGAATGTTTTTGTTTCGCTACTATAAACCAAGTCCGGGGCTTAAGTCTTTGGCATGTAATCAGTGCCTGCCCTGAAAAAAGTATCAAGAGCGATTCTGGCCAGACTCTCGCGGCAACTTGAACGCCGCACACGTCTGCGTCTTCTCTGTCTTCTATTTTTTTTCTCCACGTGCATACAAGAGGAAGCCCCGAGATATTTTCGTCATCTCGATTTAAGTACGCCGTCCAAAATCCCAGCGTGACTCTGAATAGGAGCTTGAAGATTAAAGCCCCTGGGCTTCTCTGGTCTCTGCTCTGATTCACGTAGAGGAGCCTGATAGAGTTTGCTTTGCGCACGTGAGAGAGAAAGAGAGAGAAAGATAAGGTAGCGTAGGAAAGAAAGACGAAGGAAGAGTCGGCATGTTTATCGTATCGATTAAACGTAACTTCACTCCAGTGCTCACGTCACTGGCTTTAATAATAAAGAGGAAAAAGTGCGGTCAGTTCGAAAAGGCTCCGTGACACATCGATCCATCACCTTATTCCTCTTCGGCCCGACACTCGGGGGGTCATGAAACGAATTCGGACCAAGCCATTGTCCTTTATGGCATTCTCAAAGGAAGTTCAGAACTTTATATTTCACGTGAATGCAAGATGGGTTGATACTGCGACGTCGGACGGTACATTGAAAAATTGCTCGGGCTCACTTGGTACAAGAGGAGCGTCCTGGCGTGGCCTCCGTGCACGTTCTAGCTTTTCGCATAAATCCACCAAATGGAATGTCCCTTCCTTGCTACCCCTTTTCCTCGTCTTCCCACCTCGTCTATTTTCCCTGCGCCATTCAGCATCCAGTCTCTCGATCCTCGCCGCAGAGACAGAGGATCGTAACGTTGATCCCCGAAAGTCTTGTAATACCACGAGGATCACGTGTCGTCTCGGGAAATCCTTATCATAAACTAGAAAAACGGATGATCCGGTAAAAACGTTGAGAGCCGATGAATGATAATTGAAAGTTGAAGCATGGACCGCGAGAGCGATGTCGACTGTAGGAGGAGATTGTTCAATGAAGTGGCGGCAGCTCATTAACGGGAGGGAAAAAAAGGACGACGGGAAGCGATGTGTATATCTCGCGTAGCCGAAGCTCCAAGTGCCTTGTGAACGAGTGGAAAAATTTCGCGAGAACCAAATTACTCGTCGCGGCGATTCATACGAATAGGAGAGGATGATCGCGTTTTATCGCGCCAAGTTAGATTAAAATCTCGACGGTGGAAAACTCGGCTGTTTCTGAAGTGTCGGGATGGGCTGCGGTCGCTTTTCATACCCAACTTACTCGTGGAGTCATGAGCCTTGAAAAATACAGGAGAAAAGTTTTCCGAGCCGTGACAAAAGGTCCTACGACATTGTTGGTTACTTTTTGGCCAGTTAACGCGAAACGCCATTTCACCAGGGTCCCATCTTCGCTCCTGTAACGTTCTTCGAGTTTCCTGGTAAGGACTCGCGTTCCCGTCCTGGGGCACGTCGCGGCAGACGGGAATCGAGGGAAAGAAAGGGGTGGCGGGATACAGAGTCATTAGATTTTGGAAAACAAGAGGTTAGGGAAGCTTTAAGGAACCGCCAATAGGGAATCGACGGCTGGGGCAAATCAGCATAAACTTAATTACCCACTCGGCCCCACTTTCGTTCCTTGAGCCACAGTCATCCACCCCCCCGCCCGCCCGTCGACGCCACCCTTTTTACCAGCTAGGCTGCCAGCCAGCCGGTAAGACGCCAGTGATGTAGGACCAGGGCGGGTGGAGAGTGCGGGACGCAGAGGGGATGATTCGCGCGGCTCTGCGCGGGGTTACGAGGGGGAGACTCCGGTAGTGTGTATTGATCGACCGAGCGTCGTCCCGACGCCGCTGACGCCACCGACCCTGCTACCCTACCTTCCGCACTGTACGACGCGCCCACGTCGTGACGCGCACTTTTATTCTACCCACCGCCTCACCGCACTCGCTCTCTTGTTCGCCTAATCTCTTCTGGCTAGATCGAAGACACCCCTTTTTGTCGCCTTCTTAACTCATCAAACTTTCTTCGAAATTTTGGCATGATCATCCTTCAGGCTTTATCGATCGGTACGTTCGATCTTAGATCGACCTCTCCGTTATTCTGCATCAATGACAGTATTTCCCCTTTATAGTCTCAAAATAAATGCGTACCTCGAGTCTCGTCCTTGTTTTATTTTCTTTTTTTTTTTCTTTGCCTTTGGTAAGCTCGAAGGGTCGTGCCGCGACTTCACTCTGCTCGGCTTAAAAGCACCGATTCTCCCTGCGTCTGGCAACCCTCCAACATGTGTGGTTAGTAACCCACATACTTTGCATAGTGCCGCTATTACAGCGCCATCACGAACCGAATGGCAGCCTACAGTGTGTGCCACTCTATGCCAATGTATCTTCCATCTTGTCACGGCTGCTGCTCGTTGCTTTCCTGTGAACCGAGTCAAGGTTTCCCTTTGCTCGTGAAAACAATAACTACTTCTGCCTCCTATCTAGCCGTGAGAATTACTCAATGCTACAGAGGACACGGTACTCTGTAATATCTCGAGTATCTCAAAATTATTAGCATGCACTCGCTCTCACGTGAAACTTGGAATTGTAAAGGAGTCTCGAAACTTGTTTTGACTTGTTAAGCTCCCGGGCGATACCGAAGACTTCGTACCACACTGGTAGCATTGTTCGTGTATACGCCGTACGAGAAAAGTGCTTCTAGACGTTGTGCCGTATGGCTTTTTTTCCCCGTTACAACCACGTCCCGAGATATTACTATCTCGATAGTCTGATTTATTCATTACTAACCCCCTAATTATACAAGGGATCGTTCGATAGCTCGCGTGATGCCAGTCGACTGCTCCAACGCCTTTATAACTTTTAATCGCTATTAAGATCCAAATTCTATTCGTCCGGACAGCCACAGCCCCCCTGCATTAGCTTCGCTATCGTACGTGTCCTACTACACTTTAATTATTACCTTCCAATGGTTTTCCATAACACTTCAGCCACTTCCTAACACTCCTCTACGTACTCGAAAACTCTTCCGTACCGTCGCGTTTACCTCAAGGCGTTCTCGTTCAACGTGTCAACACGCAACTGGGTTACGAACGGTTTCACGAGGTGCTAACAGAACTATTTGCTTTACCGTACAATACTCGTCTCTGCTTCTCGTTTACCGTTCTTGTTTTTGAAACACTCTAGTCACTCCAGACGTAACAGTACCGGCAAAGCTCCTCTCGACAAAGATACTTGGAAATTCCTTAAACTTCCAGTTAAGGATCGCGGAATTGTCTCTTCGTCTGCATACCCGGTCTATGTGTATGGGAGAAAATGGGAGCGAGTGTTGTAATGGTTACCAGGAGGGGGGAGATGTGCTAAGAAATTATAGTAGGCATAACGCATTCCTACGACTCTGCCGGGATGAAGGGGGGAGGAAGGAGATTGAAATGGGGTCGCGTGTCCCAGGATGGGTCGTTGAACGTCCTGGCAAATTGGCCGATGACTGGCTCTACCGTTACGTTACGATTATGCGTGGTGCGTTTACGCCACCCTCGCGTTTCAATTTAGTCGTCTGTGGCCTCGGGCGCCCCCGTCGCAACGCAAAACCAACCCTTGGAAGAAGAGCGTCTTATAACCTAGGATGACTCTGCGCCTTTATGTATGTGCGAGGGATATTACAATTGGTATTAGTTTGTTTCTTTAGTTCTTTGCTGTGTTCCTATGGTGATCCGTATATGTCACTTGCGTAACGCTCGTGTAATGGCGGAACGAAGACATCGTCGTAGGTCTTGTGCGTTATGATTTACAATGCTGGTGGTACACGCGTGCTTTCTTTATTAAATGTCAGATGCGTTGGCGCATGCGCGCGCGTCACCTCGTGGAGCAGCGCGGCAGGGATTTACGCTGCGCTTCCATGTCTTCTTGCGAGCAGAGGTCAGGAGAACCAGTTTCTTTCATTTCTCTTTTGTCACCGCTCCTTTTTCTTCTTTGCTCCTCCGTGTCTCGGATAATGATGATCCCGCTTCTTTTACATTTGGCATCGAGAAATTAATAGACGCTGCCGTCAGACTTTATTTAGAAAGCGAAGATTCTGCATCGCGATGTCTTCCTCGCGTCACTCTCGCTTACACACGTGTGTTACATCTCGAAGGACATTCGCCAGTACTGTAGCCTGTGACCTATTATGTAAAAGGGGTATTACGTACGACACTTGACCTATTCTCAAGTGTCTCCGAAGTTTAGAGTCTCGATCGTCGAGTGGAGGTAAATTGAAGATCTCCTTCAACTCGAGGTCACTTTTAGAGGTTCTAAGGTAAAATTCAAGGACGGAATTTTTGTAAGAATCTTTTTTGGACCGTACGGTGGTGTTGGCGAGTTCTTTGGGAATATCAAAAGAAAATATATATATTTATATAGTTCAAGCTGGGATTGCAGCAAGAGAATGGTGGACGGGTAGAGGTTAAAGTTTAGAGGTAACTTGGGAAGAGTCGTGCTATTTTCACTTCAATTTGTTCGTAGAGATGCCGGGTGAAATTCGTGCACGGAATAAGTAGATCTTGGGAGGACTTTCGGAGAAGATGCGGATGCTGACTTCGAAAAGAGATTAAGTCTGTGACAGTCTAAGATGAATCCGGGATACTGTCACGGGTGTCGATTTCTTCTTTATTAACCGTAAAAGCACGACGCCGGTTACCACCCTCGATGCGAGTCTCCGCGTAGGTCTTGAATGACGAGGGCGACGCTGTTTCGGAAACTGCCACCCGAGAGCATTAAATGCCGAACAAATGGGATGGGAGAATCGAAGGGTCTCTCAGGAGGAGGAAGCCTCCAATTCTCTTCCCCGTTCCCTTGCATCTATCAAGGGTTGTTTCTAACCCCCCCCCCCCCCCCCGTTCCCCCGAAAGCCATTGGAAAAATAAATCGCCATGGATTTTGGGAAAGTCTTCTGAAACAGCTCGACACGTAACACGTGTCTAATCTTTGAATCGTCCTGCAGTTTCTGGCTCGACTCTATGTTAATTACCGAACTGCTCGGATAATCCCTTAATTACTTTGACGGGGTTAGCGAGTCTGTTCAGGAAGGGTTGAACGGGCGTCGCGACGCTTTAGTCCCGTCTTCGAAAACGTTATCGAGCTTCTATATGCATACGTTATAATTGCATTAATTCTCGCTTACGACGTCTGTCGTACATACTGTACTCGTATAATTGTCGTCGCTACCCTCAATTCAGGTATGGCGGTGAGGGTGTGGTGGAGGAGTCGATCCTGGTCGACGACACCCTCAACGGAAATCCTCGCTCGGCATCCTCGGTACGGCCGATATCCTCCTCTTTGGCTGATCGCGACTCCTCCTCTCTTGGGCCTATCGGTTCGTTACCTGCCGATCATTCCGATCGCTCCACCGAGAAACTCACAAAGTACGTACGGCGCACGTACGATTCAAATTCGTTATTTATTACTGTTATCGCCTACTGTTGCTGTTGTTGTTGCTAGTGTTGCTGGCTGATCGAACCTACTAACGATATCGATATTCTAATCTCATCCTGACTCACTGAGATGGTACATGGTCTTGCTTCCACGTAGTTCTGATGACGCTCCATTCTTCTTCTGTCTGTACTCTCTACACTGCTGTCATCTGTTCTATGCCTTCCTTATACTGTACATTCGTTCGCTTGCTCTCTGCGCTTCTTCGTAGCCGTTCACTTGGGACACGTTCCCCTTTCTCAAATCGTTTCAGTTACTGCGAGAAGCCCGACAACGAGACGGAAATGGGTGGCGTGCCGCACGTTGAGGGGGGCCTGAATAGCGAACTCTATGCGGTTCCTGTAAAACGGCGACAGCCAAAGGATCAGAAGAATTCATCGCTCCAGCAACCCAGCACGGACAAACCGCCGTCCAACGGCGACGTCGACACCGTAGATTCCGAGGACAAGGATGAAAATCTTCCACCAGGTTGGGAAAAGCACGAGGGTATGTGTTTTTTAAAAATTGAAACTCACTTTTTCTGCTGTTTTTTTTTTTCGATTCGTGTATTATCGTGCGTCAAAGCCAATGGATGAATGTACTTTGTATACTTATATGCGCACGTATGTGGGCCACTGTGCTCGCACAAGGCTCGTGCAACAGGTGAGTAAATTTTCAATGATTTTAGACAATGACGGACCTTACTATTGGCACATCAAGAGCGGTACCATACAGAGAGAACCCCCAGAGGCACCTCTCAACTCCAAGACTGAGTCTCGCAGAAGTTTAGTCAAAGATAATGACAGCGTAAGTTATTCATATATATTTTTTTTTCCATACGATTTTATACGGTGTAACGAGGATATTGTAGGTTTTCTTTTTCTTTCATTTTTTTTTAGATAAATAACTTTCACGCTCTTGGGGGTATAGTCAATACCGTCACTCGCAGCAACACCAGCTCGGCTCTTGATCAGGATCTGGAGAACAAGAGAAAAGAAGAGTTGGCACTCAAGTGAGTCTTTGCAGTTGTTCGATACCCATTGAATCTTACATTGGTACAATGACTCTTTAGGTGGTTCTTTATATCCTTTTGAAACTTTTTAGGAGAAGAAGCTATCCTGCCAGAGCAGACTCCGAGGGTAGAGACAAACCAATAAGATTCGCAGTTCGATCTCTTGGATGGACCGAAATAGCGGAGGAGGATCTGACGCCAGAACGAAGTAGCAAAGCCGTGAACAAGTGTATCGTCGATCTTTCTCTCGGAAGAAACGATCTTCTGGACGTTGTCGGAAGATGGGGTGACGTGAGTATAAATCCATGGGATTGTATTTATTGTTACTTTTCTTCTACTCTGGGATAAGGTATTCTCACGTATCTTCGTTCTGAACAGGGCAAAGATCTTTTCATGGATCTAGACGAGGGCGCCCTCAAGCTCATAGATCCTGAAAATCTTACGGTACTCAATACTCAGCCTATTCATACGCTCAGGGTATGGGGAGTAGGCAGAGATCACGGACGGTACGTTCACTACCTTTGTTCGAGTAAAATCAGTCTTAAATAAATAACAAGTTTTTAATCCCATACTTATCGTGGTCAGTGAGATTTTAATTCGTAGAATTAACATTGCTCTTTTTTACATGCCTTGGCTCGCTGGTATCGATGTGGACACAAAACAGCGAGAGGTAATTTCATATTTTATAGCAGGCACGAATTACCGCTTGCCGGATCGATAAAAACACTCTCGTGCACGCATGTTATATACTTAGAAGCATATATACGTGTATGGCTAAGCCAACGTACATATGCTAATTGATGAGGAATGTTTGTGAGTGATATCATACTTGTTTTCTTTTTGTGCGCTGCGTAGGGATTTTGCGTATGTAGCGAGAGACAGATCTACCAGGAAGCACATGTGCCACGTTTTTCGCTGTGACATTCCCGCTCGCACAATAGCCAATACACTGAGGGACATATGCAAGAAGATCATGATCGAGAGATCGCTTCATCAGAATCTTGCAAAGCCTATCGATATCAATGGTAGAACCAGCCTAGCTACTAGGCCGACCAATTTACCTACGGAGCATCGACGTTTTCATAGAAACGGACAGGCTCTAGTCAGTAAGTAAATGTTTATTCGTGACCCCGGTGTGTCAGAGTCTTTAATGATTCTATGTCGATCAATTATCCGCAGCACAATCATTCCCCACTCCCATGGAGGAGCCGAAGAAGGTACTACGTGCCCAGTACTTGGGATCCATGCAAGTGTCCCAGGCTACGGGTATGGAGGTTCTGAATGACGCGATAGATCATATGGTGACGAACACTCCGATCAATCAGTGGAGAAACGTAAACGTGGCTGTGGCTCCCAGCATGATCTCCATACTGACGCCAAGCGTAAGTTTACTCGTCCGGACAATTAGTTTGCCCGCTACCGTCATCTTACTCAATTAGTGATCGTTAACGCTCACGTTTCCCTCTCAGGACGACAAACTGATTACGGAGTGTCGGGTTCGCTATTTGTCATTCCTGGGCATCGGTCGTAACGTGAAGCAATGCGCCTTCATTATGCACACAGCCCAGGACCTTTTTATCGCACATATTTTCAATTGCGAGCCCAGCAGTGGCGCCCTCTGCAAAACCATCGAAGCAGCATGCAAGGTCAGTTTCTAGGACGAAGGTCCCCTTTGCGGTGATATATGCAAAATTAAGTGACTATTCAGCGTTTCATTTTATTTATTCAATACTTCTTGTAGCTGAGGTACCAGAAGTGCCTGGATGCTCATCCCCAGGGATTCAGGAATGCCAGTAGTCTGAATACTCCAAGTGGTCGTGGATTGGGCGCCACCCTGAAGTCTCTCGTTGGTTCTCTCACCGGTCGACGAAACAAGCAGGGCGAATCCTGAGACGAGGCGCTCTCGCTGCAGGTATGTCTAGGATATGTTGAATAGAATCAATCAGATGATGATGCGGCTCGTTATCGAATTAAGCTATCACTTGACTGTCGAAAGGAACTGTGGCCGTTACCTGCCGAGCGAGAAGTGATAAGACACAGACATCTTCAGTCGCCACTGACCTTGAAATACTTTGGAGGTTCTCCGCCGAGTGCATCCCTACGGTCGCTATTGTCACCGTCATTGGACACAAGACGCATTCAGCTGGCTCGCTGGGAGAGCAACCCCTAGATGAATATCATCATTGTCGACCGAGTTGTGAATTCAACAAAGTGCTATATACAACACACAGCTAAATAATGGACTACGCTTAGTGTTAATATGTATGTTATATCGCAGTGTGTCTTGGTGTACGATGTCCCTTCACGAGATACGGATGTAATAGGTCAGATTCGAGGGTCGGATATTGAGATAATCAGGATAATCCTTGGTAACAAGTGTTTCCAGGTTATAAGTGAACAAACTAGTCCTTCGTCCGGACAAAGTATATGTATATCACTCAACAGTAATCGAATACGCTAATTGACGAAGCCGCATTTTAACGGACAATGGGGTACAAGTAACCGTCCTTCCTTTTTTTGGGGGATATGGGAATGTCAGCGACCATACCGGAAGTGACGATTTAGGCAACTGAAAATCTTGTCGGTTCTAGAAGGCATATGTATACTGAAATTACATATACTTCCATCGTCTGGTTACAAGATAGAAAAATGTCCTACTATCCATCCAATCCCCATTGGCAATCATTGGAGCAGCCGCGAGGATAATGCTGATTCTGTTTTGCATGTACATACGTGGGATTGAGATACTTGATAATACTCGAAGAATTCGGAAGTGTATGTGCGCGCGTGCGCGCGCGTGTGTGTGTGTGTGAGAGAGAGACCGAGAATGTCGAATATGGTATTAAAGAGCGTGAGAGTAAGCACGAATGGAAAAAAAAGGCGAGTCCACGAAGCAAAGGAAGTTAAAGACGCATATACGACGATACAAAGATGACAATGGAAGGCGAAGAGCAGCGTTAAATGGTAGAAATCAATTTAGCGTATCCACGAGGCATTTGAAAGAAGCTGTAGAGCTTAATACCTTATTATTCCATGTATTCTCGAAGTGTACAGAATAGCGAGAGGAAAAATGTTTAACAAGACGAGTCGTCTCACACACGTAGCGGATAGGAATTTATTTTTTATGCCAAATAATAGGAGAGCTTGCGTTGAGGTGATATGACAAATATTAGCGCGACGCTCGCCGTCCTGCCGAGCGTCGCAACGTATCAACTTTGAAAGTGTGTATGTAAAAGGAAACTGCCGGATTATCTCTCGCGAGATTAACGCGCGGATTTCCATGCGTTTATGTTAACTCTGCACCAATTATTCCAGCCTGCAGAAATTATATTCCATGTTCCATATGTACCATCCTCGTACAACCCTTCTTATTATTCATTTCACTACCCCCACCAGTATCCTCACAATAAGCTGGCTCACCTGGGGGGGGGGGGGGGGGGGGGGGGGGGGGGGGGGGGGGGGGGGGGGGGGGGGGGGGGGGGGGGGGGGGGGGGG
>JASANN010000352.1:592874-667676 GCA_031762395.1 Calameuta pygmaea | reverse complement strand
TGTAGTTCCTGGTCTCGTTCTAAGGGTTGCTTTGGGAACCAGCGGAGAGGTAGCGGAGAACCTCTGCCCGCCAAGTTGCAGGTTCATGTTCATCTTTCGCTCGGCTACGACGGAATTCGCATTATCGACGGAGGCGATGATCACAAAATCCTACTTCCAAACTCGCCGCTACGATCTAGCGCCATGATTTTGGTATCGCCTAAAATCGTAGCGCTGTGCATTTGCCTACTCATCTCTGCCTGTAAAGTTAGATTTCCCACTTACCTGCTTCTTCTAATAGTCCAATACATAATAAGGAGAGGAAGGATCTACTCGATTTAAAATTTCTAAGTTCCATGTTGAGTACCTATTACGACACAGCTTATTGTTAGAAGAGATTCAACCATAAATGATTAATGCTATATAATAATTTTGTACAGTCATTTTTATTAGTGATAAATAAACTTACATTTTTTTTACAATAACAATATACTCTCGTAACTCTCAGAAAATATAATATCTATCCGTAATTCGTAGATAATATCCGGTTATGATAATATTAATTTCGACACGTAAGGACAGAACGAATACAAAATGGTAATCGCGCAAAGGGTAAACGCTTAAACATGTATTCTATGGGCGTGTAGATATTTAATACACGTGCCATTAAATTAAAAAACCTATCTCAGCGCGTCCTTACGTCTCGAAATTACAAAATGTCATCTTATAGAACGTGTACGCCTAATGTAATTTAGATGGGTGTAGAAGCCATCGCGTGTTAGCTATTAGTTGTGAAGTAAGAGCACAGAGTCTAATAATTCACAATGATACTTATAGAATAAATGTAAAAAAATGATGAGAAACTAAAGGAAGAAATGAGGAGGTCGCGAAAATTTAATATTGAACCTTGAACCTCGTTCAAGAGAGCAAAGAGAAATTTTGATCAAGAGATAAAAAATGAAAATAATTATAAGATTGAAATTCATAGTATGAAGTGGACGTCGAGGTTCGAAGTACAATGAATTGTGATCGCGACGCATTTACAAAATTACCCAAACTCATATGGATCATAGGAATCCGCGTGATCATGTTAGATCAGCTGGTACGATTGAAATGACAGCACAAAAGCGTTGCGACGTCATTTCAATAGATTTACAATTAACGACAAACATGTCACAGTGACCCATGCTCGTCCGTTATATATAAAGCCAGTTGCCAGAGCTCAATGGAATTAAATTCTAATAAATTATGCGATCCAAGTACTACAGACTACAGGTAGTACGGCAGCTAGACTGCTTTTAAAAAGTTTCCAGCGTGGTATTTTGCAGCGTCATTGAATATGAACCTTGATGGAGTTTACGAATGAATTACCTCCTTCGCAAATGCCGATTAATCATTAAGTCATTCGTCATAGTACAATTAGGGCCAAGGGATCAGATTCAATAGTAGTTACACGACTAATGTAAATTCTCTTAAATACTAAGGAGTAATTAAGAGTAGACTCGTTAACCGGTAATTAATAGGAATAAATTATTCTCATCGCGTCTCATGAGTTCTGGAACGATTACGACATTTTTCATGACCGCCAAAAAATGCCGGAACCTCGCACCTGTGAATCTACGGTTCGCTACAGTAAGACACGATAACGTTAGAATTTGAAAACAAGGAAACACAATGAGAATAATATATAACTGAGATACATGTATACGTTGAATAATCGGCACAGTCAGTACAGTACTAGTAGTAAATTGTAAGTAGTATAACTGAGCCTAGCTGAGCGTACCATAGTCATAACATAATATAGTAAAGGGGCATTCGCATTAGCATACATAAGGGTTAACGATTTCTCTCTGTAGTTGTATTATATACATGCAATACAAAAAACAAGGATATCGGTTTGTCGCCGCCTTGAGGATTCTTCTCGTCCATCCTTAGCGTCTGTTTTTTTAAGTTTTTATCCATTCGTGGATCAAAATGTCTACTTTCATGGAAAAATCGTTAGTTCGATTCTAAATATCGATTTTTTTGTCCTAACGGAAGTGTCTATACGCATGTTCGCGACAAAGCGATAAACTGACAGCAGGAGAAATCGAGCGCGAATGAATCACATAGATACTTAGCCCTTAATGCTAATAATAATTTAGGAATACAAAACGTGCCTATGATATAATTTTAATTATAATTAATATTTATATTTTTGTGTATTTATGTTTATGTATAGTATATACAATATAATTTAAAGTAGGCGAAGGCAGTCAAAAGTCTCCCCCAATCTATAAACGTAGTATCACCACTGCAATTTACAAAAAAAAAAATCGTGTATAGATGCCAGTCCGAAACTAGTATAAAAAGACCATATCGCGCAGTAGACATATTCAATCGCAAAATCAGTATAAAAGAAATCACATTGTTAGCTTCCCATCGTTGCTACGTACAAATATATATTATATATTTATTCGACCGAAATTAGTCTCGTCTTATAATCAAGCAAAGTGTACCTCTCGATATTCCACGATGATTAGATTATTTTTCAGGCTTGGTAAACGCGTAACGCACCTGCCTAATGTCTAACAGCTAAAAAAATGACAAACGCAAGCATTTCTTAAATCAATTATGACGTTTATCATCATCATTCGTTCGCCAGTCCACAGTGGAAAATCTTATAGTATACTTCAAGCAATTACAGATGAATTCATTGCCAGTAAATTTCTCCTCTGGATTCTAACGTTAATATTAAATCGTCTATTGTCAATTCGATGTGAGTGGTAATCGCCGAGAGGAGAATCCGCACTGAATCCATTAATACATGAGTAGATGAATCGCGAACCGTGCGAAAATTTATTTTTTGAAACTTGAAATAGGACGATGAAGATCACCCCTTTGAAAAACTTACGTAGTCACCTTGCTGCAACGTGCACCATGCGAATGGTTTCTGTCGCACTTTGCGACCTTTCCTTGCCACTTTGCCCGCAGCGAAGATTTCATGATTTTGCTACGCGTCTTAGCGATACGTAGCTGACAATAAGCAGAAGGACTCAGGTCCCCGGTTGAAATGTCTCAAAGGACGGGCTCCTCGTCGGTTTCGCTGTCGTGGAGTTGCTGAGCGGATGTGAGTGGCGTCGACGTGAAGGAATTCGTCCTGGGACGACGGTGCCTCTTCTGCTGATTCATTTCGAGATTCTGTCCGCGTGCTATGATCAGCGGTTGCAGGGCAGAGCGCAGAGACCAATAGAGACGTGGATAGACCTGTTCTTGTTGAGCTAACAATTCTTTGTTACGTTCGAGTATCTGTAAACGAAGAAACGATTTATGAATAAAATTGATTCGTTAAGCTTGATATGTATATGATGAAAATGTAAGGATGCCTGATGATCGACCTATAGACATACCTTAGGAGCATCTTTACAGGTAGTGCAGGTCTTTCGAACAACCGGAAGCTTCTTGCTTTCTGTAAATTGTCTGAGGGCCTTTTCACGCACGTAGACAAATGGCCGAATAACTCGAAGATCTTGTTCCCTGATGTAATAATGGGCTTTCATCGTTCTCAGTTTACCATTGTGAAAGACTGACATTAGGAAACTCTCGGTGAGATCATCCAAGTGCTGACCCAGTGCGAGGACGTTGTAGCCATTGCGCTTAGCCACTGAGTACAATTTCGTCCTCGTGGACCTGCTACAGAAACTGCAGGCTCGCGTAGTATGGGCCTCTTCTTCGGGACTTGTTGCATTTTGCTCCTCGTAAAAGTAAGGAACGTTCAAAGCCTTCAAGTATGACATGGATCTGAGTGGATCGTATTCCCCTCCGTCCACAGTAGCCGCTCCTATTTCGAAATTGATTCCCTTCGATCGCACATAGAATCGATACTGATGGAGAGTATGCAAAAGAGATAGTGAGTCCTTGCCTCCAGATAAACACACCATGACCCGATCATTGTCTTTGATCATGTCAAACTCCTGCATAGCTTCTACTGCCGGTTTCCAAATGTTCTTAGGTGGGCAATGCCATTGTGGTGACGAACCGTCTTCTGGTGTAATACTCGCAACAGGCCTGTCGTCATCTTCCAAACCTGAATATTCAGACACAGCCTCTTCGTCCTCGGAGAGATCATTCACACGATTTTGTTTGCTGCCCTTGTTTCCGGTCATTCTGAGTCTTCGACAACTGTTCGAATTTGACTCTGCACTGCTGCTCCTTCTCAACTCCGAGTCGACGGATCTGTCGTTTTCGTGAAACGACAGATTAATTCCGCTGTCTTGTGAACTCACGGAATTTATTGTAGAATAAATTTTGGGAAGAGTCTTTATATCTATCTCCGTACCGCTGTGTTCCTCGTCATCTGTCTTACCTTCAGCCTCCCTTGGCTTTAACACGTATATCACTGTTTCATCCGATGAGCACTCACTGGACATTTTACTCTCTTGAGAGAGTTCACTTAGCTTTCCAATAGCCCCAGCCTTGGGTAATATACGTTCAGGTGAACCACAGCCATTAGAAGATTTATCAGAGGCTGAAGTGTCCGGAGAAAATCTATGAAGTCCATCGACTGCGTTCACCATGCATCGTATTTCAGACTTGACCTCGCTGGCCATCTCCTTGGAAAATTCCATAAGATACTCAGCAATGTCACTCGCAGAGAATGAATCATGTTTGTCCTCCGAGTGATTCTGACTATGACTCCTTGAGTGATGCTGTGGCGTATTCTCAGACGTGTTAGTCTCCGACAAGACGTCATCAACTTTCGAGATGACCTCACGAATTTCTGACTTTATCTCTGTAGCCAGTTCCTTAGTGACTTCCTTCAAGTAAGCATGCAGATCTTCCGAGCTTTGAGAGAAGTTTGATACAGGCGAAGACCGACCTACTCTCATGTCAGAATTGCTTGAGAAATTAGCATGCCCAAGAGAGTGCGTTGGACTACCACTTTCAAACTCTAAGGAATTCAACTCGGTCTGACTACTGCAGCTGCAGTGTCGATGTCGAGAAGTGGAATTGATTCCAAGACTGACCATCGTTTGAGGACTGAGAATAGGTGGAGAGGTTCCGCTGCTACCAAGAGAATTACACCTGGTTCTTCCGGATATATTTTGTTCACTGGCTATCAGTTGAGTTACTGCTGGTGTACCTAGAATTGCTGGAGTGACAGCTTCCCCGACAGCAAATCTAACTGGCATCGGAGAACTAGGACAAGTTGCTGGTGATTTCTGTCCATTGACATTGTTGCTGCTACCGTATTCAGGAAGGGACAACTGGCTCGTTAATGGAGGTGAGGTTGTAGACCTCAATGGCCTAGAATTTGTCTTCGGTGGGTTATTCGAGTTGCCCGCTAGAGACTGTTTCTTCGTGTCAGGAATAGTTGCGTTTACAGGTCTTGTAAGAACAGGCAGACTGTGATGTCTTGGCGAATTAGGAGTGACCGGCGCGTTCCCACTTCTGGGAATATCGCTATTCAATCTCCTAATACCATTAGCCATTAATAAACTGTTATTAGAACCATCAAAAGGTCCATAGCCCAATCTATATGTGACAGGATTAAAGGGAACATCCTGTTTAACGTTCTGAGAATTCCCAAGAAGAAGGTCCTGCGCCTCGTTCGGCAAGATGAACCAGCGAAGTTGTTCAGTTTGTTCAGTGAAGGTAACACTGTGATCAATTTGCAGTGGATACCTTTGAGCCATCTTTCTAGCCCTATTGAAGATGTTCCTCGCTGTCTGAAGACAATCACTATAGCTCTGTGGAAATACACCTGGACCAGATACTCTCCTCTCAGACGTGTTCATCTTGCCGTCGGTGTATCTTATAGAACCGAGCCATTTACGATCCTTGAAGACGCTGTTTGTATGATGTCTCCATTCACCGGTGTCAGGATTGAGGACATATTGCGGTAGAAGCTTCCATCCTTCAGTCGCTACCATTTTCAATGCCTCCAGGACAAAAGCTACCTCCGCTTCGGACATGAAGTATGGAAACGCCAGTCTGGCAAATCCTGGCCGTAACATTTCTGTATTTGTATCATCTTTATTCATGCTGCATTCACTGTAAATAAAGCCACATCATTAGCCAACAGGCCTACCCTAAAAATCGAGAGAATCAGTCAAAATATAAGAACAAGGCTTACTCCTGAAGTAGTATCGATTCGTATTCCTTTGCCAACTCCTCATTGATTCCCATAAGGTCGTGAGCGTATCTACCAGTGCAGGCGCAACCACCTCTAGCCTGGACTCCGAAAACGTCATTGAGAACCGCGCAGACAAAATTATGATGTAGAAAAGTACCTCGAGGATGTCTGACCATAAATGAGAATATAGGCAGTCTTTTAACATTTTGCGATGTGCTACCGAGTAGTATGAGCTCGGGAATAGTGCGCACATGTGCCAGTACTTGTCTGAAAAAAAATAACATCTATGAGCACAAACAACCTGTCAACTATGGAAGTAAGGATATAATAATTAATTTATAATAAGGGGCGTGGACGTGTCTTTCGAAATAATGTGATTTTCAACGACATCATTTTAGGAGAACACGCGTGGGCGTTGTATATTGTATCTGTACGTGGTATAGATATATGTAAACAGGTCGCTGGCTCGAAGAGACGAGTAGAGGAAAGAAGAGAAGGCAGGAAAGAGGGGAGAGGCAGGCGCAGGTAAGCGAAGCGCGAAAATTTTACAGACTCTCATCCCGTGACGTTTCTTGGCAGAGGAAGCGATTTTTATTTAAGGATTTCGCCGAATTATGGTCGACACTCTGCACGACGTCATTTCCTTTTTGTCCATTTTCTCCGTCGATGGTGACGGTGGTACTTGGACACGGTAACAGGATGCCACCTGAATTCGATTTACTAACGTATTTCTAACAGTTATTTTTAAGTCATCATCGCGAGGAACGTTGTGACAAAAGAAAACGTCGGAAGTCGTCTCTCGTCGTTTAGGACCGTAACGTAGCAATAAAGATAAAAGAATAAAGTAAGATAATAGAAGAAGGAAAGAAAAAGATAAAGGAACTTGTCGAGAAAAGAAATGAAAGTACTTAAGGGTATATGACTTACTTTGATATTTTATCTTGTCGGGCGACAATAGCCTGAGGTGTTACGTTTTCCTTAAGCTGCACTGCCAATCCACAACGAATAGTCTCGACAACAGCGGCAGTCCCGCTCTCCTCTCTGAGTTCAGGATCGCGAAGATACCTATGAGAGTCTCTCATGTCCTCAGGGCTTATTTCATCCCTTACAAGGGACCTCTTCATGACCAGGACGCCAGGTGACTGCACGCCACCGATGAACTTGTGACCGGCGAATATTATCGCGTCTTTGTGCACGGTAGTTTCTCCCACTCCAGGCAGATGAGGGTTCATGTCCATCTGAACGTACGGAGCTGAAGGTAGAGGAAGTATTCCGTTATAGTCTCGACTGAGAAGACTCGCAGACTTGCAGACTGGTAGCCCGTATCAGATATTCAGATACTCTATACACACATTCCGGATAGCTAGTATGGCTCCCAACTTACCAGCAGACGTGTAATCCCAAATACTAAGAGCACCGTGCTGATGAAGTAAAAGCGTCGTGGCGACGTCGTCTGCTAATACGCCGGTTATACAGCTAGCAGCATTGAAGCATCCTACTAATTGAGAACCTCCAGCGGCGCGTTCCTTGGCCAGTCTTCTGTCAAGATCATTCAGGTCGAGAAAACCCTCGCGGGTCTCGGCAATACGTACGATCTGTGAAATATAATAGAACGCATGAGCATACGTCAAGGATGAAACGGCTCTGAGATAAAAGGAGAATTATAATGTAATAAAAGGACGTGGGCGACGTCACTCACCTTGACACCATGCTCGCGCCATGGTCGTAGATTGACATGATGCTCGAAGGGACCGACAAAGACAACGGTGGGTCTTGAGAGATCTAAATGACGCAAAAGAGTACGCAGGGCTCCAGCGGTACCATGTCCAGTGAATAGGACAGCATCTTGTTCACCAGCTCCCACAGCGTGTCTCACTATGTCTCTGGCTTCGTGTCTGAAATAGGGCATAAACATATCAGTCTAGGTACCAGGACGTCGTCGAGGGGGGGTCGTACGAGCGAGTAACTAGCTTTTGCCAAGAGTAGACACTATTCAGAAGGGGTAGCAGCCTCTTTGTCCCTAGAGGACTGGCTGAGAGAGTAGGTGGTGTGCCGTGTGGATATTGATCTGGGATAGCGGGAGCCCAGCCTTCGTACCACCTACAAGCTCGCGCGCAACCTCTGCTTGCGCCAACCCCAATGCTGTTGCCCTACATAACGCCCTACGGTAAACAAGCTATGCGTGCTTTTCTAGACACGTTGCCATTCGGCTTCCTTGTAGTACTGGCCGGACATTGAGTTTTCTACTATAGATAAAATCCACCCCTGATTATACATATATAACCTTGAATTTCAATTCGATAATTGCGCCTTATATACCTATACTTCGATACTCGGCTGTTCCCACAGAAGGGGGTTGCTCCTTAACGACTATCGATTCTCAGGATTATATCACATCCAATCCTGTATATCTTTCTTGGGCTTATTCTATCGCAGTCGTAGGTACCTGAAGAGGGATGATTGCAGACTGCATATCGATGTGGAGGCTCGTGTGTCACCCAGACAAGGGAGAACTTCCTTTGTGATGTATTCCTCGAGGAATTGCAAGGACCTTCCAGACGCCGTGTAATCGCAGTAGACCACTGAAACATAGAGAAGCGGGATAGGTGTTATCATAAAAGCGAACTTTTAGATCAGTTTTGTTCACTAGCGATAGACCAGTATCTATCGAGTAAATATTTCGTTTTCGAGATATCGAGCATTTTAGGCTGTTATTTTGAAGCTATCGGTCAATGCCATTCTCGCTTTTCTATCACAAGTATACCGGATAAGCGCAGAGTGAATATCTCCTGTCTACTAGTAGACACACGATTCTCTTTATGCTGAATTCCCGTTAGAAAGATCTCAATGAGAGGATCCGTGATTGCGTCAGTCCTATTGCAATTTGCACGCACTTGCGTCACCGACGACAAGAAATATCGGCCGGGTATCGGATCTGACAGAGGCGAGAGTGTATAGAAAGGGAAAAAAAAATGGCGGTACGGAGGGAAGTAAAGAGCGGAAGAGAACTAGCGAGAACCAGATGTGTAAATCGCAAGTTTATTCCCAACCATCAATTCATCCAGCTATATTGAAACAATTGAGCTCGAACGGCGAAGCAATAATAATTTTCACTCGTTCCGCGGGTTTAAATTATTTAAACCTTCGAGAGAATTTTCAAGTTGCATCAGCTGCCGAGGTTTATACTCGCTAATTGCTCGATACGCAATCAGAAATTTTATTTCGTATCTCAAGTATACCCGTTTCCCTTTGCAGTTTTTCCCCATCTTATTACCTTGTTTTTCTTCGCCATACACAACAACACGCTAGATCCCTTTTTTTCCTTTCTTTCCATCGGCATTTCTAAAACGATCCAGATCAATTCCGAACGATCGTGGCGGTCGATCGTGGTTTATAAGGAAACGGCGGAGGCGAGCGATTGGAAGGTAATTGTGTCAGCCGGTTCGATTCGAGGCGAGGCAAGTCGAGTGGACTCGAGTCAAACGCGGAATGGACTTCGCTCCGTGCAATTATCGAAAGCTACGAGTGACTCGCGAATTCGTTCAAGTACAATAGAATCCGCCAGTCGTTTACGTCATGCAGGACAAAAAATTCTTTTCAGAAAAGTTTTGAACAGTCAATGGTATAATTATAGGAGGATATTTAAAATCGAATCTCGTCATCGTTATCCCCTCCTATACACAGTGCTGACGCGAGGGTTGAAAATCTCTGTAGTATTTTTGCACCTTGAAGAAGGTAACTTTATACCTGCTTGGTAATTCGATCTCGAAAGCCCAAGAGTGTATGCACAGCTCAGAGCAGAACCATAGTAACGAGAGGAATGGACGTTCCCAGCGAGCCCAATGGCCTTGCGCAGTAGCAGCCATCGAAGAGTAAAGAAAGAAGGAGCGTAAACGTAGCATAGCGAGGAGGAGCACAGAGGAGAGAAGAGTGAGGTAGTAGCGAGTGCCAAAGGCCTACAACGAGAGAGCATCGGAACACGCAGAACAGGAGAGCACGAGGACACGCGATCATACGAGGATGCTGGTCGTGCCCAAGTAAAAACGTCATTTGGCCGAGTCATCCGTTAGGTCTCCTTTTCTGAGAAAATAAAAAGTACCGCCTGCACGTATAGGATGCACTTCTCGTATACCTACCATAGTCAATACACGATTTCAATGTGTTTTTTTTACAGTTCGCAAAACAATGCATTCTTTAAAGAGCGACACGTGGATTTCCATAGAAGTAGGTAAATACACGTTAAAATAAAGAAATAGAAAATAGTTCAGTGGAAACCTATGCATGTGCCGTATTTTATAAGAAAAATTCTACGCAGAGCCACGTGTGGGCTTGGTAGGGAATTCATTGTTTTCGATCTGTCAAAAAAAGCATATTGAAATCGTAAACCGACTATAGGTGAAGAAGTGTATGCTTCGTTGAAGTATCCCGGTACGGGACGTAGTCCACGTTAAAACATTGTCCTAATCTAAGCCGCTCGTTAACCCAATTGTGATCAATTACCGGTTTCGGGGAATATCGCAATGCCAATCAAGGGAATAAAAAAAGGAGTCCAGAAATGAATTTGCTGCCGGTTATCAAGTAAGGATCTTGGAAGGTCATTGATTAATCGTTGGGTTTCCCGTAGGCAGCTGTACGAGGATACGAAATCTAGATCGGTTCTAAGCTCCCAGAAAGCAACGGTTATTCCCACTGGTTTACGTAGTTCGAACTGCAGTGTGGATTATATTCGTACAGTTATCGGGATCGACACGATACAGAAGCGTCCAAGGAAAGCTCCCACGAAGCACGCCACTTCCTGCGCTGTGCTATTCCTAGAGCTTGCGAGGGTCCCCTTTACCCTTACACCCTCTCGTCACGCTCCTTAGCTCACCCAGGTGCGTCTCTATCGGGTCTGTTTCTGGGCATCGCAACGACGCTGTAGCGACTACCCGTCTCTCATATCTGTCCCCAACGTGTTCCAGATTTACATTCGCTTTTGTATTTCATCCGTCCTGCTTGAAGGAGATCGATTCCAGTCTGAGTGAATCGCACAGTAGGAGGGCTCAAGGTAGGTACGCAATAATGCCCCACAGGTGTTCCTTGCGAAACGCTCAGACTCGAGTCGACTAAAACTCGCCACGACACAGCCGGCAAAATTATACCTGAGCATTAAAACAGCCAGACAAATTGTTAGCGGCCGGCATTATAGCGCGGAGTGTTTCTACCTTGGCTTACAATTAGTCTCTTGCGTTCAAACGCATGCGGAACGACTAGGACCATTGCGCAAGGCTAATTAATACAATTCCTGTTAGGGATTAATGGAAATCAAAGACTATGCCTGTGTGAGCTATTGAACTGTGATTAACGACTTACTCCCTTCAACGTTATCTGACTGATTTAACGAAAATCATTCAATCGCGCAATCCTCGTGTTGTTACATCCCGTAGTGCCGTATCTTCTTGTGCATTTGGGTGAAGCTTTTCGAAAAAAACTCTAAAAGTACAGATTTCGACCAGTTTAAAGAATATCAGAGTATTTAATGCTTAACCCAGATTTCGAAGGTAGCTGGGCTTCACGCGAATCGCCAATCGACCTCGAATTCCGCTATACACTGTCTAGTAACTCGCTAAAAGGATTGCCTTAGGTGTATCTCAAGAAAGGCGATCAGACTGTATGACGTGCGCATTGATCGAGATAGTGAAAGAGATATGGATATAAAACTTTTTCAAGATAATACCTGAGTATGATTATTATTTGCAAGTGTCATATCACAATATTCGTCATAGATTCGTTATGGATGCAGAATAATGTAAAGTTGGAACGTACGATTCTACTTGCGATTCTACGGACTTATAGATCAAGTCCGAGCAGATTCTCAGCAATCTGAACAAATCAGGGTCGTTCAGTTTAATAGACAGTCGAGCTCCTTCGCTATATATACATATATAAGAGAGAGAAGGTGCGTAAAAGGTGCATTCGAATGTAACAACGCGTTGCATCGAAAGCTACATTAAACAAGCAACCGATCGAGGAGGCGTTGTCGGAGAGAAAACTTTCAGCTTGCATATCGTACAACAGGTATTACGTAACTTCGCTTTCCTCCCGGAACAGAATTTCAATCCAGTACCATATTTAAGACTACGAAGTTAAACGCATACACTTCTTGGAATCCAGTGCCTGTAAATAACACTCTGTATTATAGTTATATAACGTCCGTATTTTCGTGACAGACTCTCGTCATCCATGTCTGATATTCATTGACACTGGTTCCTATGATATTATCATGAGATAAGTCAACCAAAATCTTCGTGTGGACAAGGTCGGTCCTTGACGGCTTAACCGATAGAATATTGCCTGCAGAATCTAGGTGAAGTCGGAAGAAAAACAAAAACAAAAAAATATGTTAATCCAAACGAAAAACAGATGTTGCGTGATTAATTTTGTGAATTCAAGAGATACACTGAGATATTTATATCAGTGAATAATGTCGCGAGGGAAAGCAAAGTAAAGAGAGACAGAGAGAGAAACGACGATAACAGAAAGTAACTCGCAAGAGCGAAATCTATAATAATGACGTGTCCTCCCACGCTCTCTCAGCCCTGCCCTTCGCCAATGAGCTTTTCTATTCTCGTTAGCTAGAATATTTTTGCGTAGCCAGCAGTCTGTGCTTCTCGTTTATAAATCCAGAATTAGAATACACTCTTGTGTATATCACTATTTTCTGTGTACTATGTATATATCATATGCCGGAACTCTCACTAAACGATCGCGTTAACATGCTAATAGTCGTCATTGGACGCGAATCAGTCAGAGATCTATTGATATAACGGATCCACTTTGTTTGTTTCCACGATTTCAAGGAACGGCTCTCGGAATTGGTAATTTTCCACGAACGCTTCAAGAGACGATATAGACAAGAGAAAATGACGTGTTATCGGAGAAAATCAAAATTCTAATCCAACGGGAGTCACGTGCGCTCGCGTTCAAGGCTCCGTATCAGTGCGCAGATATCGGTTACGAGACAAACAACGTCTTATCAGTCGGACACTCCGGGATAAATAAAGTGGTTGCTGTCACTTTTTTTTTTCAAACTCGTTATCGATTTTGTTGTTCTTTTTGTTTCGTTTACGAACAAATGAATAATACATACAATGAAGATTTTCCAGCATCCTCCGCGTATCACGGGTATGTCGAAATGCGACCTAGTATTCATGCAGTAGGATATATGTGTATATATATATATATATATATATATATATATATATTCGTATACATATATACAGTGCCTTATTTTATGAGAATGATATTTCTCGTCACGATGTGATGCTCGAGGCTTCCTGATTGCGAAAATCTCGAAAGGAGTATCTCTCCCTCCCGTGAGGGAGGTTAGTATAGCAGAGCGATCGAAAACTGCGACCCAGTTACGAGTTCACTAGCCCGACATCGGTTATTCCTCGTTATTCAGCCAGCCCAGCCCTTCGTCGTTGACGCCACTTTACATGCGCTATTTCGTTATGGCAAAGAGATGTTCATTCTTCTGAAACAGATTCTGGATGTGACATAAGACTACAGTGAATGTAATATACTATATAAGCAGTAAAGGCACTTTACGATTGTTACCAAGAATCTCGTGTGTTATTATACGAGAAGAATGTGCATAAAGTACGTATTAAGTTTTAAGAGCGTGACTTAATATATAAACATTACAGAGCCATTACGAGCAATTCCACGAAACCTTATGTATCTTCGCATTTAAATAGAGAATGAATCTATAGGGATAAAAGTACGTATACGAGTAATAGAAATTTTCCAGGATTCTGGAAGAGCGAGTGTACCTCGCGAAAGGACGTCTATAAGGTTTGGAGGAAAGCCAAAACCTATAATTCGAGCATCGTGAATACATCCACGTAGGCCATGACGTTACGTTTTTCCTAGTTGCATCTAGTAACTTCGATACGATCTACCACATCCAGTCGGTCTTATCTGAATTCAAGAATACGGGAGGTATCTACAAGGAAGTCACTAGTGAACCGTGTACAAGAGAGTTTGATGTGACAGAAAAGCGTTAACTAGAACCGAAATTCAACAACCTCTCCATCAGTCTCAAAACGAGGTGACTCTATATTTGGAACAGCCTGTATATAGGAGAGTGTATATAGCCTATACAGTGCTGACCCAAATACGAGTGAGGAGACCACAACTGGTGGCGGGTCAGTTCCATGAAATGCTCGAGCTAAAATAGTTCCCTTTGTTCGCGTGTTCCCATATTTTCAGGGTGTAGTGTTTCCCTATAGTGAAAAGTCACGTAAATCCCGGGCAAACATAAATACCCATAACTGATGCCCTCGGCTTATCCATGTAAGCAAAAATTTTTAAATAGCTTTAAAAAAAATAAAGACAGCTAATCGTGTTCATCGCGACGCCCGGATGACATTAGCGTGTGTCGAGTTAGCACGTGGGCTCGGTCCCTTGGCAGCGAGTTACGTAAGCAGCCGGTGCCCACTGGGGCAACGGGGGACAATGTCAAGGCTGAAAACTGCACTGGCGTAATGCTATGCCGGTTTGCAGCCGGACGCGCGCATACGCACTTCTATAGAGGCATTCATATGCGTATGTACTACATGGTTGAGACACGGCGATCCAAGAGAGAGAGAGAGAGAGAGAGAGAAGACAGTGGGTGACTATACTAGTGCGTGGGATAAATACATAAGTGACGAGAGAGGCATTACTTATCTGCGATAAGATTAATTCGCACGTTCTGCCTCAATGGAAACGACCAAAATAAGTACTGCTATATAATGGATGACTCGAGTACTAATTGTTAAGAACACTGCGGCATAGTCTTCTACCTGCAACTACAGTCATTAAATTATTTTTGTTCTGTCTTGGAGCTTCATACGTTATTATTATTATTGACTCGAGGAGCAAACGATTAGATAAGAAGAACGTAGCTTTATTATGGTGCCAAGATGTCTACAGCCTTCAACCTCTCCGAGAATCTCGGTGTTATCGTGGCCTCTTCTCTCGTCATTTGCATCGATAAGTCTTTATCCGTGTGAGAGAAAGAAAGAAAGGAAAAAAAAGCAGACAGAAATGACTTCTTTCTAAATATTTTCTTTAGCATTTCTTTTATCGACACTCCTTGAGTGCGGCAATCTCATTATGGACGGGGGTATAAAGATTGCCGGGAATCTCGACCGAGAGAACTTTAGCTTTATTCTTCGTTCTCTTGAAGAAAAAAAAAAGAGCGCGATATATTGTTTTGCCTTAGTATCCGCAGTGGACGCAACGATCGCTTACGTGTTCCCGTTTGGCGTATTATCGCATTGATTACTCGTTACGCACGCCTGCATGATCCGCTCGTGAACGTCCCGAGGTATTGATAAGGCTTTGAAAAAAAAAAAATGAAAAATATTACTTGGATCATAAATTGTACGAATAAACGGCTGCTCTATAATTCTGCTGCACGTACACATTTCAGGATATCCAGGAATTGAGCAAAGAGAATTTTCAAAGTAAACAAGAGGACCGAGAATCTCGATAGAGAATCAACGCTTGAATCCGTTGTTTACGAGTTGATCGATGTTACGTGACGATGATATGCTATTAACATTATAACAAAATATCTACTTTCGCTTATGACTATTACCATTATCACTCTGTGCATATTCCAGGAGATACCAAGTGGGCGCAGTAACTGACAAAAAAGGAATGGAGATCAAGATGGCTGTTCTTAAAATAACACGAGAACCGAGAATTACAACAGCTCAGCAAACAGGGAGTCTCCGTGTTCCAGAGTCGCAGTGGCCGTCCGCAGCGCAATAAGCAACGACTAATAAAAGATAAGGAATACGAGCGTTCTAGCCCGAGGACTCGATAGATACTGCAAAACTATTCGAGATGATCGAACGTCGAAAAATAGTGAGATAATCGGGATACTGTAAGATCGTAGAGATAGAATTGAAGCGATGAAAATTATGTAAATGTTAGTAAACGAAAGTAAAGGAATTCAATGGAGGCTAGACGGCGATGGTTTGGCAGTGTTCATTACGCCGAAGAGAAAGTTCTACTTGAAATTAAAGAATTGGCTGGCAATAAGTAATCTGTCACGCCTCTACGGACATTAGCGTATACATAGAAATTACAATACGCAATGCGCGATTCGCGCGATGTCTGCATGTCGTACGATCGTCCAGTCGCGATGGAAATTTTCCTATTTGCATCCAGAGTCACGGCCTGGCTCGCACCCAGCCGTGGAAACGTACTCCAACTGCATTACGCTTGCCTGCTTACTGCGCCTAATGTGCATTAAACTATTCGCGAGTAGACGCAAACGATTTTCAATGTGCATAGAAACGCAATGGAGCTCATTTCGCGCGATAGACTACAGCTGCGACAATTTTGGTATCCGAGCATCAGCCGATAACTCGGTCCACTTGGCAGTGTCTGTGCATAAATTACACGTAGTTTAAGAGAGCTTGCGTAAGTAAAAGCAGGATGCTTAGGATTAACGTGGTCGTAAACAGCTAGTAAATAACACAAGTAGCATTTCGGTAAGTTTGGCGAAAATGCAGGAAACATGCGTGGCGTTGTTTGCGCCTCTACAATTTATACGACTGTAACCCGTTCGCATTCAGTAAAAAAAAAAAAAAAAAAATTTGCAACTCTAATGTCTCGCGTATTAAATTTCACTCAGTTACCAGTTTTTTCCTCCGTAGTTCGCACGGTTCTTAATCCAGATAACCTTGGGGACGGATCCTCTTCTGCACTGCGCACTTCCGATTTCCGTTACTTTCTACTAAAGTCCTCGGACCTGGCCTTGCTACTTAGTACGCGAATCCAGCCGCATGGTCGAAGCCGGGTAACGCTTGATTAAATAGGGCAAATAATCGCAAGGAAAAAAAAAGTATCACGCAGCACAAAGCACCATAAGACGTTTACTCAGCACTAAACATAAAAATCTACTCAACCCCTGACTAGGAGATAAAAGCGTAATCTAGTATCACGTATCTAGCCGCTTATACGACCCACGAGAACGTTGAGCACCGCGGGAATCGGCGTCTTTGTAAAATCCTTTTGGCGGACTTTCAAAATGCCACGATTGCCATATCCTAAAGCAATACCCTATTGGGAATCGCGATTGTACGTTATTCAAGTGTGGATTTCGCGTTCTCGCACGTTCGCCAGGTTATGCCGGTACGTGCGTATGTATAGACATATTGTGAGAACGCCGCAACGTGTGGCGTAATGGCTAACGGATAAGAGGCGACGCCGGGTCTGGCCGAGTGGAGTCAGCCGGACTGCCGAGAGCCAATGAGAGCTCAGCTCGCGACTAACACAAAGTCCAGGCCTACGCGTTCCTCTGTGCATGCTTGTTCTCGCTGATATACGTGTGCGAGTCGGCGATTGTAGGACGATGACGAGTCCGTACCAAGATAGCGAGATAGAGGAATTGCGATAGGAGATAGGAGAGCGTGCGAATGCGACGAGAAGCGTAAACTGCGCGTCGCGTCACCTAGTCTCTTTTTTACGATCCCTAAGAACTGAAATTCATTGTCGAGTCTCGTGAGAGCAGACGGCAGTCTCGTGAACGGGCCGGTATAAAAAGTCAGACCCAACGAGGGAGCAGCAACAGGCAGTGAAATTTTGCAAGAGTAATAAGCGTTAACGACGGATGTGATAGAAGTCATTTGTAACAGTAAGTAAGCACATGGTGCGTCGTCACGTGAAGAGAAAAGATCGTACGCGACGTTTCGATCATCGAGACAATTGAATGATTACTTTGGCGTTTAGTATTCAGTGGTGCTCTCGGTATCCAGGTCGATGCACCGCAGTCATCCAATGACTCCTATGGCTTCAACTGGGAGCCACGGGATCTAAGGCACGCCGGTGCGCATCCGCCGTTGCAGGAAATGCTCGATAGTCTGGAGAGTCGCAGAGTCCGCGAGGGTCGTTATGTCGCCGCTCTTGGAACTCACCATTACGTGGTACATAGTAGGGTACGGAAGGAGGCACTCGGTACGTTTGCCTGTAGGGTTTAGCTTAGTACGGCGGATGAGATATGGCTAAGGGACAATAACGGGTAGGTATGGAATTGTCATGACAAGAGAGGCAGGTTTAATATATATTTCTCGTGCGACCTGAGAGACTTCCAATCGAATGAAATCGAACGGATGTTCGCACGACCCTGAACTTATTCGCAGGAATAAGTCATTGCGATTAACCGAATTTAACTACTCGCGCAAGGCCATGTCTTGCAGATCTTTTATTCCGATTGGGCTTTTTTCTTTTTTTAACTTCATATGTGTGTCAAGTGACTGCTCGTCACTGTACCAGTAATCCTTGAACGACACGCTGAACGTTAAGTCAGGAAACACTTTCAGAAAGATACTAATCCTTCGACAATTTTTTTTTTAATGATTTATATTTTTACAATAGTTTTCTGGTTATTATTTATCGGGGAACCCTGTAGAATCCTTGTCGGCTTGGAATTGCGGCTAAGGTCACCGTGTACGGGCTAACCTGCCATTTGGATTCTTGGACTTCCTACTTTCGGTCGGGCAGGGGGAGCCATCACGCTCGAATAACGAAAGAAAACTCGAGGGCTTCCATGTCGTAAGTCTTCCCCTACTTCATGGGGGGGGAATCGAAAGATGAGCAAAGAACGATCTTTACTCGGCCTCTTTAGCACCTCGTGAAATGTTCCAATGTTCCGTTGACCTCATCCTCGTTCCTTTACTTAATACCAGACGCAGTCTTTATCATGCTTATGGATCGATATTAACTATACAGACTGGCTCTGGAGGTTTATTAAAATTCAACGAGCTATTACGCAAGCCGCCTAATTCGTCGCCAGTTGTCAACGCGCAGCGCAGTACAATAATCCGTATTTTTTCTATAGCATCAACAATGATATCATAATGAAAGGTGGTATTTAAAAAAGAAAAATAATTCGTACCGATATGTTTTCGTGACGCAGAAGACTCTTTCGTGCCTGTCGATAATAAAGAGAATGATATATATTGCCTGTAAAAAGCGTTCATTATTTTTTTTTCAAGAAATACCATATTGACTAGATACATTTTTGGGGCTTCGTCGTGGGCGATAGTCGTTCGCATGCGTATAACAAGATATACGTTCGAAGCCCAGTAAGAAGACAAAAGTAAAAGCAAGAAATCGTCGTGGGTCTTCGTGTATTCTTTTTTAGCGTTGCTCGCGTGTATCGGCCCGAGAGTGAACGACGCGTGCCAATCGACATCCCTGCAATTATATATACAAATTCGAGCGAGCTGGGCCAGGAGCGTTGCGAAACGGGGTCGATTCGGGTGCCAGTGACGTATTTAACAGTGTCTTACGGCGGATTAGTTTGCGAGGTGTGCCAAAAGCCGCTGAAGTAACGAGCGACAAATAGGGATGACGGGTGTTACAAGAGAAACACAAGAGTCATGCACCTGATTCTCGGTAGCAGCAGCCATCATTGTTGTTCGATAAAAGATTCGATCGCCTATGTTTTATATCTATTCCAGTTCGAATTTTATTTTCAGCTACCGACTGACACTCTGGACGAGTGGAGTATATCGCTACCTGTCGATCTGGTCATTCCGGCCACAGAGGAGACTTCGTTATATTTTCGAAGGTCGTGCAAGTGAACGTGCCAAAAGTTATCCTTACCCAGATTTCATCTTGATCCCAATAAATTTTGCATAGCCATCACGCATCACCGAATTTTCAGCCTCCACGGATCAACGGAGATCTAACCAAAGTAATTAATCAGAATATCGATCCGCATCAATTATCTATAGACGTGGCATTAATAACCATGAAAAACATCCAGTGTCCAATTAGACGATTGTTCAAAGCCTTCGGGAAGAAGACGGGGGCTGGGTAATGATTACTCTCCCGTTATCTTGTCTCGATCAAGGAGCGATTTCCGTACACGCGATTATCCATGTTGCTCGACACAGCACCGGAGTAGAAAGTGAGCGCGTCGCTTCATGGAAACGAAAGGGAAGTTTATCGCGGTACCCATGCTCCTTCGAAGGGAGGTAAAATGGATTCCCATTACAAAAGAGATAAAACATATAAGAGCCAGACAGTGCAGAGTGTGTTAACCAATGGAAGGGAAACTTTACCACGCTCGATTTCCTTCTGCTCGCGTTGCGGTTAACTGAAGCTACTACTAGATTTTAGCGAAACTTACAACACATACGAGTCGCGACAGTGATAATTTTTAACCTAGTGAAATTAAATACCTGCAACGGGACTGCGTAGCTCAATAATTTGCTGCAGTACCTTCCAGTGACATGTCATGACTTCTGCAAAACATACTCCCGCTACGATTTGTTATTGCGCAAAGTCCGAATCGCGCGAATTTTCCTACTTGCTGATCGCTGGGTCGCGGAATTTGCTGAGGCGCGAACGTTCCCGTGGTTTCGGAGAATTTTCGCGAAAAATTTTTTGCTACATTTTTTTTATTTCGAGGTTCAACGACACGTTCCGTACTCCGATGTGGTAGTTGATCTTGAGTTACGTCTCTGGCACTGTTGATCTCTTGTCGAGAGATTATTTTAGGGCGATCCATAGATCGCCGAAGAATGGCAAACTTGACTAGGGTCGTAATACAGGAGGCAGACGGGTAACCGCCTGCCGACAGCGAACACTCGACACACGGCACGAGTCGGTTGGCAAAATGCCAGTACATTGTTCTTTAGCTGGGCTAGCCTGGCTGTATACTCGTAGAGTTGAGAATTGGCCCTGATCGAAGGTACTATGAGATACAGAGTAAGGAAGATCCAACTGTCATAGAAAAATGCTTGGTATTTCTTTTTGTATAACCGCAGCAGCCATTCTCGGTCCAGTAAGATTATCTACCCGGAGGGCATGTATTACGGGACCGCGAGTTACATTGCTATACTGCTTCGCGTCCTTAGAGAGACACTGGGTGAACGTAGTGCGTGATACGTTCAACGTGTGAGATCTCTACTTATGGCATGCGTGTGTACGCATACGGTGTGCAAGTCCCGATGCGTCAGAACGGCCAGAGTGATTAATGTGTTTGTCGGTTTTCGCGAGCGAGAAACTAACCCAGGAGGTTGAAGACCTTTCGAGAAACATATATATATGTATACTGCCCAGAGCTAGTAAAAGAGCAGCGTTTTCAGTATCGAAAGCAAGCGGAGCCAAGAAATTGAGGAAACAAGACAACGTTTTATGGAAAATAACAAGTCCCAAGACATAAGTCTCCCCGTCCGTTTACAGATACGCGAATGGATCCTATACTGCTGGATGCTCTTTGGATTATCTTTCTTTTGACCTTCCCGTAGCTCTTTCGTTCTCCGTGTCTTCGATCTTTCCCCGTCTTGACTCTCTCGTGACTCTCTAGCGAGGATTTCTGACAATGAGCTGCGTTTCCGGCCGAGCGTAACGAACGCATCGCGCTCACGTAAAACATTGGAGCGTAGTACGCGAATAGCGTGCAGCGAGAGTAACGCCTTTCATTGAGAGTTGGCGGAGAGGTTTAACCAGAGACTCTTTTTTTTTCTATTCCACTTGTTAAAACGGCCTCTCTATTCTCGGTATAGCGTAGCCTGTGTACCAGAATGGCGGTATTATAGTATTAGAAGTGCGAGAGGAAACTTGGCTCGTGTCAAGATGTATCGTCCTAAATAACGATGGGCCACGTGCAGAAATAGCAATGGCTACTCGGTCCATTCGCGAGACTCGCTCGTTGACGATTCCGAGAAGACGTTGACGATCGATGCCGAGATGACGATTCGAGAAGACCGAGAGACCGAGTGCCGCCTGTCTCGATGATGGTTCTCGGCTGTAGTTTCTCGGAAGGCCACGTCTCCATCTACGCGAAGTTGTCGACGCTTCGCTCGATGAGCGGAGCGAGCGAGACGGAGTAAGAAAGGGCGAGTGAGAGAGGAGACAGACAGACTACAGCCAGCGTAATGAGTGGAATGGATTAGATGGTGGAATGCCGGGGAAAATTACGACGGGATCGTGCATAACCGTGAAAGATATTATGATTCTTGACTAACCGTCATTCTTTTGCGTCCTCACTCGTGGAAACGTTCATGATTTCAGGGCTTCAGGCAATTCGCCAGGAATGTGCTTGGCTGGTCGAAAGTCGTGCAAAGTATGAAGGCCGCGTAGCGGCTGTTTTGTGTCCCTCTGCCGTTGTTTTTGTCTCATTTATCGGTCCACGATTAACAGCCTAACGCGTTATCAGTGATAACGAACGGTGCCTCTGAATGGAAATTGACGACGAGAAAGTACGTAAAGGGTTTTCCAGTTATTTATATACTGCGGCGGAGCACCGAGAGAAATACAAAGGAGCATAATATCTGAGGGTGAAAGATTGAGCTTCTCGGTGAGAACAAAGAACCGGTCCTGATGCGGACGAGTCAAGGGGAAAATGTCGAGCGAGAAACCAAGTGACTAAAGGAATGACATCATCGTAATATCCCCCTTGGAATCGTCCACCTATGTCTATACAGATGCGCGTACGTGTCCGTGAGGCAAAACGTGCTATCTTTTGAAGCAGCCTGGAGCGTTCAGTCGATACGCAAGAGTGGCTACGTATATTCGCACGGCCATTGCGATTTTATAATTGGTCGTATGCTACGTACAGTGTTATATCGTTGATATAACGAGTCATTACAGTTGTTCCTTATATGGATTAAAGGTATGCGTTAAGCAGTCAATATGCATATAGCGATATTACAAAAGCTGAGCCTTCGCTCGTTTACAAGATCACGAGGATGGTAGAGCGCGGGATCCGTAGTTTTGGATGAAGGACGACGAGGAGTCCCTGTAGGAAACAATGGCTGTCCAGTTCCTCTCGAAACTGAGAGCCAGAGAGGGATAAGGAGACGAGGGGAACGGGTCTGCGGGAACGAATGACCAAGGCCTAACGATATACGGCTGAACGAGCAGGCGTTCGAATGCGTACAATAATTGCTGGGCTAGTCGCGTTGGGGAACATGCTAGTGGCGGATCAAGAGTGACAGACAGTTTTGGGTCATGGTCGGTGTATCGTGCAAATATTTTTGCAAGTGAGCATAGGCGACACGTTAACTCCTCTTGTGATTCCCTGTATTCCATATTAGCAGCTGGGGTCGAACGAAGCGAGACGATGACACGCGGTGCTCGGGTCGCGCACGTCGACGTCTTGGGTACCGGCATACGGACGAAGAGACGTAACGAAGGGGGGGGGGGGGCGATGGAAATAGAAAGAGAAATTGGGACAAGGCGCTCCTAAATTCGCAGAAAGATTCGTCGGGGTCTTAAGGTCGATGGGTGGAGGCTGCTCTACATTTTTTTTATCCGACTCTGCGACTCTTTCGTCCCGTCATGCTCATCTGAGAACAAGATGAAGAAAAAAAAGGGGGTCGTAAGTGTCATCTCGTCTTTTAACGAATATAAAATTGCAAACTGTGTTAACCATGTGTTGCTTTGCTGTTGTACTTCTGCAGCGGTAGTAATGGAGACTAGGCTGAAGTGTATCGAGTTCCAAATAGGCTTCGTGGTTTAACATTAGATTCCTATGCATGGGTCTCGTAGTTAAAATTGTATCGCAAACAGTCAGTCAGTCAGTCAGTCAGTCGAGCAAGTAAGCAGCGTGGCAGGCATTCAGTCAGGCAAACAGTCAGGCACGGAGGTGCCAGAATGTCTGGCATAAAAGCGACGACTCACAACGCTGTGGTTTCGAAAGCGATAGCGTTTCGTGTTCTAGTCGTTCATGAGAACTCGATGTAAATACGTATCGATGATTAAAGTCGCGCACAAGAAATACAAGCGAGGGATCGTCGATACGGAACAAATGCATGTACGGTTGAGTATACTCAATCGCATGAAAATATTTAATATGGAAATGAGTTTGGCAATGGTATTGCTAAGTGATCCACTCCTGTACTCGTTGCCATACATCCATTTTCAGTAGTATTGCATGTACAGCGATAGTTTGGCAGCAGTATCGCAAAAGTATCAGCTTACACGTAATAGCTATATGATCATGAGGATGATGAGTAGGAGTGATGTCAAGAGGCTCAAGATGTATACATGCTAGTACAAACAAAGAAAACACACGGGTATTACAATTCACGCGTAGACTCGGTTCGGTTCCGAGGATTTGCACATATTTACATAGAAACTCGACGTCCGCTCGTGGAACAGAGGGGAACGCAAACCGTGCGCTCGATATGCTCACGAGATTTAAATGTCAGCTCGGGGCGATATGCTAATCGGAAATCGGTGGGCCGGTTCGCGGCAGCCAGACACAAACCTTTTGCACAATCTTAGTTGCGAAAGAATATTCGCCGACTCTGGTTATGATTTGACGTTATGCTCGGAATAGAAAAATTTTTTTCGTTACGTACTGCCAGTACTGACGTCAATTATTATTATGTTCCTTTCTTTACTCGACACTCATTTCCGGACGTCGCAATGCAAAAACACTAGACACTCCCGTCCTTCCTCGTTAGGTTATTTCGTAATGCACAAGATACATACGACTATCACGTGAAAGAAAGATGAGATCTGAACTCGCACACCTTATTAAGGTAGTACCACTGGGTACTTAACCTATACCGTAAGGCATTTCCAATATAATCATTATCACCAGGGACAGATTTCCTTAGCAAAGAATTTTATTCATACGCGGAGGAACACAATTACCGAGTCAATTCTCGTTCGGTCGTTCCTAGTTTGCGAACGGTGTCACGTAACTTTCTACTTGCGCCGTGCAAAAACGACTGCGGTCGACAGCAGGCATGGAGACGGCCATTCAGGCATTCAGGCATTGAGCCGAGGTATATCGTATATGCTACAGGTAGAATCGTGTATGCTTTCCCAAGATAATCAAGAGTTCCATCTTCTCCTCCCCCGGGGGTCAATTGTCAACCTCATCTTTTTATATATTTTTTTTATATACCACCCGGTAGGACAACAACGTCCCGAAGTCGCGATGCCAAAGCGCTAAATTGTTTTTTGACGTTTGACGTAACTAGAGTTTTTAGACGTCTTCTTGATACTTGTGCTAATAATGTTCGGAGTCTGCTATAAAGGTTATGTTGGACTGTCTGGTTTACCAGCTTATCCTTCCTGTCGCAGTCTCATGGAAACGAGATCGTACGATCCGCGCGCTCTCACTTTGCTACCGTCGTGACTGCTACGCTGCGAGATGAAAAGAGGAGAAAAGAAAAAAAAAGAAGGAAGATGGCGAACCCTAGGCTCCTACACCTTCTCTATATCTTATACACGACAGATGAGATAAACGTTAGAAAATACTACATGACACTGTACGCGAATAGTACCGAGACTGGTACAACGTGATTCCTTGCTGTATTTATCGACACTAGTTGGCTTCTCACTTCGAAACTAATGGAGATATCGACTTCCGCTTGGCGCCGTACAAGCTTTCTAGGGTCATTTCGCGCTGACCTCTCCTGAGCCGTGTGTGTGCAAACAATGCAAATGAGAGTTGCGACTATAGGACAGCCATTATAGGCAGCATCGATTGGACGTCGTAAAACGGTTTTACCCGTGTTTCGCCAAGTTTCCATCGTACGAACCGTGACGTATCAATTACACCGATGTGGGTCAGTATCGAAGAATCGTCAGTGAGGTACAAAATTGCAGAGAGAGAAAAAGAAGTCATCGATATCCGAAAGAGAAAATATGACGTCTGGTAATACTGTACGTAGCAAATGTAAAATTTCAAAGAGTCATCTCTCTCATCTTGTTCACGGGTTACGCGATTTTAAACGTGCGCCTCGAGCGTCACGGCCTGAGCTTGTTTACGTTAACCCGCGCGACTCGAAGCGAAACAAAGTACCTGAGACAGAGACACCATGGAAAAGCTGACCTAACGCAAGACGATACTTTCGCCGCGATAGCAAAATAAAAATTCGTTCGATCGTCCGGCCTATAAAAGAAAACAATCTGAGCTTGTTCAAAGATGACATCAGCGTCTGAAATCGCGTGATAGGAAGTTATGAGAAATGGCGAGAAAGTAACCAGGCTAAATCGTTCATTCTATCCCCTACACTATGCATCAGCGTATAGAGTATGTACGGCTTGTAGCACCTATCGATCGACACACCGTACCAACATCGACGCTTGGACCTTGGCTATCCTTCGTATGCGTTCATTCTTATTCTTATCCCGTTAAATTATATTCAATAATCTAGGTACACAATTCCAGTCAATCTCCAATAATATTTGCAGTAAAGAGCACGTAGCGTGTATAAGAGTAACGGAGAAAGGCAGAAGGTTTCTTTGTAATAATGACAAAAGTAAACGATTGGCTGCCAATGTCGGTCAGTCGATACGACTCTGGGTCGCACGAGACTTTAAGCGTCAATCTCACGAGGACCGAATAAATGTTCAAGGGCAACGTAACGTTGAGTATGTTTAAAAAAGTTCCCTTCCCTCCCCCCTCCAGGTTAGCAAGAAAGGAGGTGGAGAGCGGAAGCGAAGTGGGTTCATTGAAAAATCACGCGAAAGAATAATAAAAACGGTTCGGATCGAGCGAGCAAAGTTAATAAAAATCAATGAAAGGATCATTCATGAAGTGCAACGAGTATTTAATAATGCAAATCGTTAGACCTTGTGCGCCTTGCCTAGATCACACTGTGTTTATACTGTACGGCAGCCAACTTCACGACGGAGATGAAAAGTTGGAGAAGTAGTTACGCACGCGCGGCAAAGTCAGGGTAATTTTAGATATTAAATTTCGCATTGCGATGCACGACGTATCTCGAGGATAGCCGCGTCGCCAGTGCAATCCGACTGTAGAATGCAGATAGGTCGTATGGCCGGTAGGGGGCTTCCGCGTGCGTTACATTCTACATTGAAGATTGTAGAGGGAGTTACTCGGAGGACCGTAGTTCTGCCATCAGCGATTGCGTAACGAGCTACGTATATACACAAGAGACAATTTATTCCGTATCAGAGGAGGGTAAACGATCGATTCGTTGATGGAAACCCGGTAGCGTCACAGTGACAGATAGGCCGTCTAGAGGAAACGACAGCATACGAAATCGCAACGGTACGATAAAGGTCGGAAGACCAGTACGTGACCTGGACAACGTTACCGCATTAGGGGATATTTTCCGGTTCTGGAAAAATATTCGTGACCCAAAGCATATATATATATGCATGTTGCATGCTTTAATCGCATGGGCGCGAGAGAGGCAGTGCCTACGGCTAACGAGAGAGACGGATATATACAGTGACGTGTTCGTATGAGGGTCAGGTAATGGACCGACCGAGCATTTTTGCGCTCGACAACAAGTCATGTATCGTATGCCGTTTACGAATGGCGGCACGCGATTCAGCCGCACAACGATTTCAATTCTGTGTTCCGAGTGTGAGTCACGTCCGCGAATAACCGAGTGACTGGCCTACGGCTCTATTCACGCTGGGCTACTCCTTCTTCCTGACAAGGAGCGTCATAGGGAACTAACTAAGAGAAACTGTTATACATATGTTCATACGGTCCAAGCCATCGTTATATTACACATAGTCTCCGTGCCGATCGATCGATTGGATCAATTAACTTTGGTATGCTCTTCGATATCGTTGTCAGTGGACAATATTTTTTCTTTCGTTTCTCTTTCTTTTCTTTTACACGCTCATCGATGTTATTACCAGAAGACCCGTGGCAAATTACAAACGTGAGCATCACGTGATCCGAACGCGGACAGAGGTAAACTATGGTCTGTTCAATTATTTTCTTTTGCATTCCACTTTAGCCTCGAAAAGAGACGCCGAGGATGCTGATGGTCCGTGCGTATTTCTAGAACATGCGGCACGCACAAAACAGACGAGCGCGACTTCCGCTTCCGTCGAGTTTCGTCTTCTATGCTTTACCAATCGTACCACGCGAACGCGTTAGCCAGACGGAACACGCTTCTCTACAGAGTGATTCCCGGTGTGTATATAGTTATACACAACGTGGGAATTTATTTATTAACACGTCAATATTTGCTAATCTTACATGCTAGTAGTTTTCGTACATCGATACGGAGGACCTAATCATCCGCACACATGCAATTTAGACCCCACTTCTCTACCTCTGACCCCTCGCTCATCCAAATCCAAATAATCTTCGTGTGTCACAAGACACTTCACAAATATTCCGGCAGTGGGAATACACAGGTATCAGACACGTTCACAGTGATATCGGTACATGCAGTATCAATAAATAGTATCTCGTGTTGATACAAGTAGCTCATATGTATTTTTTCACTCTCTAATAGACTCGTCCTCGAGTAGCATGCAAACTCTATTAATGCCCAATACTAATAAATATACCAAACATTGCGATCGATAATCGTCGATCATTCTAAGCGCGTACACGTTTAGGCACTTACGATTGAACGTGCAAGTCGAGGTATATAAATAACTATGGTGACCATTGTAGCATAATAAGGGAATGACTATCGCGCTCGGCGAACCCTTATCTATCCAGGTATGTGCTTCGAAAGATAATCAGCCAATCGAGTGTCTTGCGACAGCCAACGGCACCAACGGAAAGCGTCAATATTATATCGAAAATACTTTCATATATCATTGAATCGATTACCTAACCCCTCATTTCTTAATTCGATTCAATTAATGATTTCTCATACTGATTTTAAGGCCATATCCTTATCATGGGATGGTTATTCATTGATAAGTGTACTTTACATATGTATAGCATATATGCATGCAATTAGGATAACGTGTGAATAAAATTAAAAACAAATATTGTGCCCCGTGCAAATGGGGCGTGTATCCCAGAGCAATACCAAAGCGACATACTCCTCGTTCTAACCATCCCGTGTACACGTGCTTCTAGCCTGGAGGTCACGAACATAGCATATGTCGTGACACGTATGTATATCCCACCTATGAGAATGTGAGGGACGCACATAGACGGCCGCGTTCTGGCTCCTCGACTGCGGGAGACACCTACGCGTAAACAAGCCGTGACGTCATCTAGTTATTTACGAGAATGCTAGTGGCCTGTATATATCGTATAGCTACACGCCAAAAAGACATTGGGATCTTGCTGGACTACTTTTTTCTTACCCTCGAGCATAACGTATTCATCCCTATTGTTATATCCATGCAGTCATCCTAACCGAACCTGATGACCTTTCGATCGGGATTATCTTAATAATGACCGCATATGCCTAATGTCTCGTGGGACTTTTAAAAATGCTCTATGGTTCTTGTACTTACGACTCCATTGCGAATTTTCGTGCTGCGATCAGGAGTGAGCGCGTGACGTCAGGCTACGTCAAATTGTTGCAAGCAACACCATGCGCTCTCGCGATGGAACTTTTTATCGGTCGAGTGTATAGATGCATGGTAACGTTAAAGGCCGAAGCACATAAGATTCCATAAGACATAAGCAGAATGCAGAATCCATAGCGCATACGCTCTTCAAAATGTCGAGTTAGCAGTGCGCGTGCGCCATGGATTCTGCATTCTGCTTATGTGGCTTATGGAATCTTATGTGCTTCGGCCTTTAAGAGGGAATAAGGTATGAATTCTCAGAAAGGTTTTATCGAAGTGTATCACAAAGAAACTTTTTACCTGACAAGTCGCGTGTTTAATATTTACACGAGATATAGTTTATCGATTTCGGCGAGCACGTGTCGCGTCGATGCTATTTTGACAGCGTTAGTGTTACGCTCGGAGAATCGATTGGCACGCGCGGGAGACCTCGTGGAATATTAACGAAGACAGGTCGATTCCCTGGTTACGATCCCGAATATAACCGATTCGTAATACTTAGTGAATATATAACAGTTGTACCATATGTGGTATTCAAAAACTATTGCCAACTTTCAAAAAGATAATATCAACCGATCTTTATCATTACAGTAATACGTTTCACTTTAAACGTAAACACTCAATTGGCATAGCTCAAACTTTCGAAAGACTTAGTCAAAATGGACAATTGTGACACTTTAATTTCAGAATTTGAAAAAAAAAATTTATAAACAAATTTTTGTCTTACAGATGTATGCAAAGCAGTTGGGAAATTTTCCTGTGGAATTTTCATCGTACATTTATTTTTAATCTCCACGTGCGCCGTGTTGGTGTTCAGGCCTTGGTATTCGAATAGGTTATATTTAATGCGATGCTTTACGAAAAATAGAATCTATAGTGACACACACACGCAACTATGACATCGCATAGAGTATTAATAAAAATTATTTTATTCTAATTGATATCTACATATGAAGTTAGTGTCACTTTTTAATCTCAAGTTCAAATATCTCAGTGACTTCCTGTGCCATACTCATCCTTTGCGTATACGACTTCCTTATATGCTATTGCTAGCATAAGGTGTCGAGTTTGTAATACGAGTATGTTTCTACGTGCACATATGACGATACGATAAGACTGTCGAGAATTCTTGGCACGTCGGACAAAGTAGTAATGACTGGTTTCTGACACCACAATTCAAATATTCAACGATATTTGGTGAAACGTCTAATTAAAATTCCGCAAGTAGACACTGTGTGACTGTTGGACGTGATACAGTCAAAATAAAAATAAATAATCTTGACTCACCCTTTCTCCGTCCAAATGGTCCAAAGAAGATGCCATTCTTACCGATGACGTTGTCATCGATATACTTCAGTAGCTTGCTAGCGTCTTCGCCCTTCTTCGCGGCAATCGACTTGACAGGGCGGGGCGGTATCCTTGGCACCCCCAGGACTCCAGCACTTCCGGTGGTTCCAGTACTTCCCGTAGCTGCAGCCGAGGTCGTCCCAGTTGTACTAGGAACACCAGTACCTGGAGTACTTGAGGTAGACGCAGAGGAGATCGTACTGGACTCCTCGGCCAGGGAGTTGATCCTCCTTTGCGAACCACTCCAGCTCTTCCCACTTGAAATCTTCACCGAGCAGCTCATCCTCTCATAGTACGCACGAGCGTTCGCCGCTTATGTAAACGAGTAAGGTCCGGCGAAAGAACCGACGTAGACGAAGCAAATGAAAATCCAAGTATTTGGTTTTTTTTCCCGCAAATCGCCACGCACGTTCCGTTTTTCACTTTTAATTTCTTTATACCCTATTGTCTTTGTATTGTTCTCCTCTCACGTGTCGTAATCACTCAATTTTATTACAACAGTATATATTTAAGTTTTGCTCACGGTTATTATTATTATCGGTACGATAAAGGAAGCCTGTTTTATTGTTTTTCTTTTTTTTTTTTTATAATTTCGTTATTATTCCCTGGACTGGGACTGGAATGACTGTTGTGCTTCGCTGGACCAGTTTTCCGCTAGAAAATATTCTGTACTGTTCTCCAAATTTTAATGGTGAATTCGCCGTGAAGAAGGCACTTGGCTGCGAACCGGTTGGCGAACAATTGCGAAATCGTCGAGCACAGGGCGAGGTCCTGATGACGCTTTAGTGGTCCAGAGAAGATTGATCGATGTCAATTATTAAGAAAGCTTCTCTAATCGCGACTGACCGATAATTAATGCACCGATCGATTTATTCGCGCAATGTACAATGTAGTCAATATCTATTAACTTTATTGTTGTTTTTTTACACACTTCATTCACTTCCTTCGAACACCGTTAATCAATTGTCGCGGCGACTTGCGCGTCTCCTTATTTAACACACGTTAATTTACGACGCGTCGTGTAAATTAATAATTGAGGAAATTTAATTTTTTATCATCAAAATTTGCATCTCTCAATTTATCTCTCTCTACACTCGTTTTCATTTACTTTCTAATTGCGAGAATTACAATATTTTCTGTTTCTCCTGCTTACCCTTTCTCTTTGTTTTACACTTCCTCTGTATGTGTCTGTCCGTTTGTCTCTCCTTTGCTTCACCCACACTTCGTTTCTACTGGAGAGCAAACGTACGCAATCTCACTGAGCGCTACGCCGAGACTGACTGTCTAGTAGCGGGCTGGCAGCCTGGTTCGCCAATGACGTCACCGGGCCACGCACGCGCCTCACCATCGGCGCGACCCGTCGCGACGCTCTGTGCTTTTGGCCTGTATCTTGATGCTTGCGAGCTTACAACACTTTTGTCTACGAATTTCATGCTTGAACTACTTAAACTCGAATCACGTCACAATCATATTATACCGATTTAAGATTCTTTTTTTCCTCCTATTTTTGGCTTTCTTCCTAATGATTGTTTCTCGGAATATTTTTCATTATTGACTATAGCCAATTCATCGTTACTTTGTCAATGGTTCTAATTCTATGGAGTTCATTGACATTCTGAAATAGTCTGACTCTGTTCGTTTCATATGCATATTAAATCGAATATATACTTGCTTTACCTCGAATCAAACTTTCCATGGCAACCGAATTCGCCCTAACCTCACGAAGTCTAAATCGACTAACGACTTTCTCAGGTCTCAGCCCTTTCGCTACTTTTACTCGTAACCTCGACGTGCTCGCATTCATCTACCGTATCTCGAATCTTCTTCAAACTGTGGAAAGATGCTCAAGTTCCAGTTGGCTACACCCGAGGACCGTAAGGTCGCAGCCTCCATAGAACGCAGGAGACGAATAGAGGAAGCAAGGAAAGCACATATCTTTGATCCTCGTTCCAGGCGAATTGGGGTGAGCCTTCTTTTTATTGTATGTCCTTCAAGAGCTATTGTAAATTTTTTCCATTTAGATAATTGACGTGGCTGTTTCTAGATTGAAAATTGTTTCTTTTTTTTTTATTTTCACTATTTCTCTCAAGAATTCTATATATTTGTAAAGGAATTATTTTCCATGACTGGTAACTCGCTAGCGATAGAACCAATAACGATCCTGAGAAACGTTTGCGTTGCTGCGAAATCGTGAATGCAGGTGGAACGAGTTCGGTTGCACAGCTCAAAATACCAGGGACAAAGTTAACGTTGCGTGACCGTGTGCCATTAGTTGAGCCACGGACAATTTAGATTCGAGAAAGAAGAACGAGGTGCTGCTTAAATATAAATTGGATGATGCGATTTCACGATTCTGCAATTCCGCGATTGAGGATGATGGAAGTCGTGCAGAATATGAGTAATTGAGGTAAGGGACGGCTGATGTAACAAATTTTTCTATGTAGATCGACAAGGACTTCTTGGACAGGCAAATAGAGGAAAAGAAGCAACAGCGTCAACTGGAACAGGCTAAGGAATGTCAAATGGACGAGGCGTTGATTCGCAACAGCAAACTCGCGCTTCTTTACGAAAAGGAAGAAGAGGAGGTCAATTGAATTTGTAGTAATCAGAAATTGGGTTTCACTTTCTTCCATTAAAGAGCAATTCTGACGTTTGGAATCTTTCAGAGAAGAAGAAAAATAAATCAAGAGATAAATACCTTCAGGCAGGTTCACCAGCGTCCAGAATGTCGTCGTGACTTCGACCTGAATGACCCTGACATCCTGAAAAAATTAATTCCAGTTAATAATGATGATCGTGACTTGGGTCTGGCGTCGGCGCAAAAGTAAGGATCTCTTTGAGAATCTCTTACGATTTTTCTAACATATTTTTATTTTAGATTTCAAGGCGAAGACACTGATTTACCTGAGAGATTGAAGATTCAAAAGGAACAGATGCAATCTTGGCTGGAGCAGCAAATTATAGAGCGTCGCGCATCAGAGAAAGAGCGTCGGGACGCCGAGCAAGCTTATCAAGACGCCGTAGTAGCCCGTGATAAGAGAGCACTGGATCTGGAACGAATGGAACAAGAATGTCGGCGTAGATTAAACGAAGCCACGTTAAGATTTAATTGTGCTTTGGTAACACTAACAAATTGATTTTCAAAGAAAATCGAATAACACATTTTTTTAGTGCTTTTGATATTTTTTTTCTAATTAGGCACAAGAGCAGGAACATCGAAGACGTTGTATGAGTATCCAAGAAGAGGAAGACAACCAAGCGGAAATCTACAATCATGTCACGGGCGATTTCCTTACCGAAGCCAAGGAACAGGCTGAAAGTAATCGTGGACCCCATAAACCTTTAGCTTCTCGTTACAAGGGTATGACCTCGGAGGAACTTAAGATCTTCCGGGACGAGCAGGCACGACAAATGCAGGAAATCCTTGTGAGAATCGATTGTTCTTTTGTTCTTGTTGTAACTCCGGTTTTCTTTACCAGTGACGTTTACTTTTAGAAAATGAAACTGGAAGAAAAGAAACAGAACGAGGAATGGGATAAATTAATGAGTAGCAACGCGCGAGCCGCTGAAAATTATCAGCGCGAATTGGACCGTAAGAAAACGTAAATAAATACAATATCGCATTTATTTGTATGCTAGAAATTACTTTTCTAAAATTGTTTAAGAGAATTCTATCGATTGCTTCAGTGAGCTGAGAAAGCAAATTGCCGAAGAAAATCTGCGACTGGCTGAACAACAGAAATCCCATCAGGAATATCTTAACACCGTTGTGTACAAGAACAAGCCAAGTCCTGAATTCTTTGAGCAGTTCAATAGAAGCACCAGATAAATATAAAGATCACTATTTTAAAAATGTAATTTTACCTTTTCTATGGTATGTATACATGGCTCATAAAATAAAGTCTTGAACGAATGTGGATTCATGTGGCAGATTTATTTGTTTTTCACCCTTGCGAGAAATGGCGTGCGAATGGGAAGAGTCGCTCATGGTATTCAACGTCATTAATGCTACGTGATGCCACGGGTTAATTTAAGAATCAGTAAATAATGCATGCTTAGTCACGTCCTCGTAGTACGAATATTATACCTGATACAGTGGCGACATTCTACGGTATATAAACGAATCTACAGAATCTAAAAGTAAAGTCTACTATATCTTTTACCACCATGGATAAGGAAGAATTCCCATGTGGCATCCATTTTTTTTAAATGTTGTTCCAAGCAGCTTCAGTTCTTGCTGTCAAAATTTACGGCAGTATTGTGAATACTTTTTTGCAATATTTCACCGACAAATACTTTTCTCAGCATGAAATAAATTATGCGTCTAATATATTGAATATTGCTGCATTGTAAACAGGAGTCATGTTGAATGAAAAAATTATGGGGTCTGAACGAGAGCTTGCATCGAAAACGAGGTAAGTTCATGGTTATGTTTACTGCTTTTGTTTATGTTTTTTTCCCCACTAAATATTAAAGCGTATTACTGATTAGCGTTTTCGGGGAAAGCTCAATTGCGCAAGAGTACTCCGTTATCGTGGAAACTCTTAAACAAGAATTGAATGTATGCAAGGTGAGTCTTATTACTTGTATGTTCACTTTTTATATTGTTTTGTATAATATTATGTAATTTATAGGCGGAACAAACGATGCTTCGAACAGAACTGGAGTGTCTTAGGAAGGAAACAAAGAGTGCTGGTGATATAGCGCAAGAATGTTTTTCTCACGGTCAATGGGAAGAATGTACTAGTCATGAAACTAATAAGGAGATGATACTAAACCTACAGAAACGTATTGCTATTGTGCAAATGGAAAAAGATTCTGTTTTTCAACTTTGGCAAATGGCACTAAAGGCTGTGGATATTCTAGAGGAGGAGCTCAAAGTATTTCAAAAGGATGGAAAAGGTGGCAAGTGTTATGAAGAACAAGTGAATAGTATTAAAGAAACGTATTCAGAAGCGATAAAAGCACTTGAAATAAAGTTGGTTCAAGCCAAAGAGAATTTTCTAAAACATCAATCACGTTGGGAATCCAGTCGAAACAAAATTGAAGCGTTGAATAAGGAGAAGAATGACATTGCACAGAAATATACGGCTTTGCAAAAGGATGCATTGGAAAGAGAGAAAGCCAGTCAGGAGACCATAGAATCCTTAAGAAGGGAATTAAGTGCATCACAGTTTGAACTGGAACGGTCTGGTGAGTTGCAAGTAGAATTGGAGGAGCAACTTCGGGATGCAAAAAGAATTGTGTCTGCTATGCTAGCTAAGGATGATGAAACAAAAAATAAAGTATCTGAAGCAATAGAGTTGGTCGAATCTGCGGTTAGGGAAAAAGATATGGCGCTTGTGAGAGAAGCACGTGTGACGCAGGAAAAGTCTCAACTGGAGAATAAATTAGCTAATGTTACACAAGAGTATAATGCATGGTTACAAGTGGAATTATCGAAAATGAAAGAGACATATGAAAGAAATACGAAGAAGTATATCTTAGAAATAAAGGAGCTTAAAGCAGAATTAAGACAGAAGGGAACATTGCTGGATCGTGCTCAGCGAGAATGCCGATTGGTTGAAGAAGAGTTGGATAAAGTACGAAATGGTTCGGACGATTACTTGCATAGAACAAATTCAAAGATACTAGATTTGGAGCAAAGGCTCAAGGACACAGAATTTAAGTTAGAAACGTGTGAAGATGCTTGTCGTAAAAAGTATGAAGTGAAGATCCAGCAACTGCAACAACAACTGCAGGAAGCTGAGGAGAAGATTACAATGTCTGAAGATCGTTTAAGAAGAATCCAAATGCGGACTTCGCGGAATGTTGAGGATCGTGTCAAGGAAGCTGAGGAGAGAACCAAAGAAGCTATTGAGAGGTATTCAAATTTGGAAAGACGTTTGGCGAGAACTCTAGATGAACGCGAAAACCTGGCACAGGAATTGCGATCATTACAGTCTGCCTTTGATCGGGAAATTCAAAGAAGGGATCATGAGAGACGTTCCCTGGAAAACCGAGTTCGCGAGTTACAGACTGATCTTAAAAGGGCTACAGATTCGATGGAACAAACATCGATACGCGGTAATTGTCTAGCAGATCAAATTCATATTTTAGAGCAAGAGGTAAAAAAGAAACACGCCACAGATAGAGTAGAATATACGAGTGGCGAGAAACTGTTAAAACCTGAATTAACAGAGCACTTGAAAGTCTTGCAAGAGAAATCTGAAAAGAGAATAAAGGAACTGATGGAACATGTTGAAATTCATCAAAAGCTGAGCAAGAAGTAAGAGTTGAAATGTAACAGTGATGCACATCAAAGAATGGAACATGTGAAACATGGAAATAATGTACATTTGTTATTATCACAGGTGGAAGGAAGAAGCAAAGTCAATAGCAGCAAGTTTTCAGAGACGGTCAAAGGAACTAAAGGGTAAATTGAATGCATTACGTAAGGAAAATGAAGAATTAAACAGAGAATTGCTTGGATGCCGACAACAACTAGCACGTTGCCGAGTAGAGGTTCTTCATAGGTAAATTAATAAAAATGGAATGATAATTAATAGTTGTGATCAGAGTACCATAATTATGTATACATGTTGTTGAATCCTTCTTTTAGATATGATCAGGGCGATGGGACTAGGTGACAGCATCGTCAGGACATAGCTTGTAGGTATACATCACGTTTACAATCATCTGTAAATAACGCAACAAAGAAAACTTTTATTTATTTCGAAAATACATTTTGGTACCAGCCACAGCAACTATTAGTTGACATTTAATCCTAAGTTCCCAAATTCATCTTCTTATAAGAGCTTCAACTACAAGTTGGAGTTAATGCATGCTGTAAACATACTGGGAAACCAGTAAAGAGTTTCCTCTTCCCCTTGCAAATCTAACCATGCTAATCCTTCCTTTACCATGTGATCCAATGCTTTTTGTGTCCTATCACTTTCCCATCGTAATTCTTTTTGTAGCAAAGATTTGGAAACGTATGCATTTCCAGACTGACTGGCTTGTTGTAATACAGCCGTATGATCCATACTAAGTTCTCCTGGAATTGATTGTACTAAATGTCTTCCTCGGCCAAGAGGAACAATTGAAAATCCATTTCCAAAAATTTTAAGCTTCTTAGCAGCTGCCAACAGATCTTCGTTGGTTATTTCTTGGTGTTCTTTCCGACGTCCTCTGGCCTGAATTAGTTTGTCCCTTAATTCATCCAGATAAATTAATCCACCATTCTTGTAGTTTGTAGCTAGGCAGACTTCAACAATTTGCACAGCGAGTTCATAGTAAAAATCTCCAATGCCAAGAACTGACCAAAATCCTTTCCCAGATGCAAGAGGATCCACGCCAATCGAGGCACACATTTCCGTGAACTGTCTGCGAAATTGAGCATTTTTTTTTATTTCATTCTTGTGCTTTGCAGCAAATTTTTCAAGGTTAACTCGAAACACCTCCATCTGCTTGCTCATTTGCTCCAACTGGTTTTCCTGAATTTCCGTCCCTTTATCTTTGTATTTTTCTTGTTCCAGTTTCTGCTTGTGGATTGCTCCGACGCCTGCTCTTCGTCTCATTTTTAAATAAATTATTTACAACAGACTACAGGTTATATTATGAAATTACGAGAGATACGATATGACAGAAATGTTTCTACTCAAAGTTGTCTTATTAATGCACTCGTGTTTTAACCGCTTTTTATTAGATGTTATTTTTTTAAGATCAGTTCATCTATGATTAAAGGCCGTCTCTTTGAACTGTCAAGCAAAAGTTTAATAAGTCGATGTTGTCGCGCTAACTTCACATAGGTAAAAGCATTATCGTTTCTTGCTTTGGTTTTGTTGAGTTTAGCACGATTGATGGGAGCCTAATATTCACGTCATCTCTGTAGCGTCATTTGCTTTCATGGCAGTGTCGGTAATTTACTTAGCGGTAATGTAAACCCGAATACATATGCATTGGCCATTTTCATTTTATTATTCGACATTAGATGCGTTATGGTCTGTACAGCATTTTTAATAAGTGAGTTTACATCTCTAGGTCGGAGTTTCTTTTAGGTCAAAATTCCAAGATGGCATCAGCAATGGATATCGACGATGAGGAGATTGATTTACCCACTTCCAGTAGTGGTAAAGGAGAGAAAAAACGATTTGAAGTAAAGAAGGTAATTTGAGAGATAGTTTTAAAAATATAATTTGATGAAAGCTCAGTCTTTATATTGGTTCAATGACATGGGCTCAACTTAACCTATTTTACGCGATGTCACGCCACATCTTTTGTTTACGTCCAATTCTTTTTTGTGTAAGGTTGTATATTTTCGTTGCAGTGGAATGCTGTGGCTCTCTGGGCTTGGGGTACGTAAAAATGTTCCAAGTATTTTTTTACATGTTCGTTCTATATGACGGGTAAATTGCAATTCCGGCAGTTTGATTTGTTTTGTTATCCCACATCCAAGACAATGTTTCATGTAACTTGAAGGAATGTTTAATTAATTCCTAATATTCTTACTTTCAGATATCGTAGTAGATAATTGTGCGATCTGCCGCAATCATATAATGGATCTATGTATCGAATGTCAGGCCAACCAAGCCTCTGCTACCAGTGAAGAGTGCACAGTAGCTTGGGGTGTTTGTAACGTATGTTATGTAAAATAAACAAATTTTTGAATTTGGTTATTAATATTGATGTACCATTACTTGCTTAGTTTATAGCATTCTGTTCTTAATAATACAATCTCATTTTGGTTGCGCAGCATGCATTCCATTTCCATTGCATCTCCCGCTGGCTGAAGACTCGCCAGGTTTGCCCACTCGACAATCGCGAATGGGAGTTCCAAAAGTGAGTATAGTATAATAAAAACTCCAATTTAGGATCCTTGTTAAGCTTTTTAGCTTTTGAGTATGGTTTGTGCCTAATGAATTAGGCTTCTCACAGCAAACAATATAGCACTCAAATCAATAAATATAAATTAATATTTGACACATGAATTTATATTAAACACATGAATTTATGGATTAATATTTTAAAACAATGGTTTCTTTGTAACGTAGGTATGGTCACTAACTGGATGTTCTCCACTGCCATGGACATCAGAACCGTCGAAAATTAGAAAACCAGCGGCTGTTTAAATTGTAATGAAGACCCCAAATTTTCCTTTATTAAAAGCAATCTATGCAGCATTTAGATTCTTCTTCAAGGTTCATAGCCCTAGCAGTTTTTCCTAATCACATTAAGAAACGCTTATCTGTCAGATTGTGTATTAATTTGATAATTTCGACACTTAGATTCGTCTGCAAAGAACTTTAATATTAATAATTTTAGCTATTATTAAAATTGCAGCGTGATATCTACATGCGTAACTTATAGTTGTAAGGTTCGAAATAAATGAGATACTCTAAGAAAACGAAACACTGCATCGTTCATCAATTACAAATAATCGAAGAATAACTATAATCCAATATCAAATTAACGTACCTCATATCCCCGTTAAACAAAACTACTCAGAAATGAATTCGAGATGCGTTATACTCGTAGCCACGTAAGCGCGAATGCCTTTTCTCGTTTCTTGCTTTTTTATTGGGCCCCGGATGATCCGATTATCCGGTCTTACAGGGGCTTCGCATTGGAAAAGTTTCGTCCTGCCTTACATAAACGAATGTGAAAAGTCCTGAACTAAACCATTTCTTCAACTTGCCACAAGGACCTCCATGGAAACTCGCCACACTCGTCACGTTTTTTCTTCGTAAACGCGCCACATGCTCTTCAGCCCTTTAATTCTTAATTACGATTAAAGAACCAAAATGACAACCTAGCCGGCATTAACTTTAAATAGTGACTAAGTCTGTACCGAATATTACTGTTGCTACAACTACTACTGCTACTATTTACTACGACTGCTATTGGATAATAGTCAGAGGTGGTGGGACAATACTTGCCACGCGACTGAAGGGAAAATGCGACGAGCTGGCTTCTAATCCGGGCATACAGCGAAAATTACATCCTCGGAGACCAACTGGCATTTATGAAGACTCAAGGAACCACGGAGCATTACTAAGGTCCCTCATCGACCTTACTTCTTTTCTTGCTGGTAACGCACCCCCGCCGGCTTTGGAAAATTCTCAAATCCGGATAAAATACCAGCTGGGATTTTAAGATACTTCTTAAGCTTTTATTGTTAGTGCAAATGCAGTCTGTAACTACAAAATATTTTTTTTTTATTAGAAAGCATTACGCCTGCATTTAGTTACATTTCGATTATAACTCGAGCTTAGCAACCCTTGTGGAAAATAGAAAGGGAATGATTTTTTATTCGCAACAATTTTCAAGCCGTTACATTTCATAGGAGAAATAGGGTGCGCTTTTGGGGGATGATTTCTTCTGGGGGATGACTTGGTGTAGGTACTGTGTGTGCCTCTCTCACCTTGACGCTTACCTGAACTCGGGAGATGGAATATAAATACGATTTTCAGGGTGCGCAAGGACTTGGTAGTCGCGAAGGCCTCATTTCCGCCGGAAAACAGAGCATCCCTCACCCCTAAACCCAATGGCAACCTCGTGTCTCTTCTCACCAAAGACCAATCGAATTAAATACATTTCTGAGAATCAGCCGGTGGCGCTTGCCCCCCCCCCCCCTCTCTCCCTGACTCTTGCTCTCTCTACCTCTTTTTCCCTTGCGACATTTTTCCACCGGCTCTCTCTCTCTTTACTCCGGTTCGCAGGTACTTTTTCTTACCGAGTTCTTAACTTTCTTTTTCTTTCTCAGCTGACCCTCTGAGCTACCCCCGCCGCTGGAAAACGCTCGTTTCATCTCGTTATCCGAGTTTTAATCGCAACGGAATTGCATCGCAAGAAGAAGAAACAGCAAGTACTTGGCTTTCTTCCAATTAACCCTTTCAGCCACGGTCATTTCAAAGTACTATTTAATTTTTTTTCCCTAACAGTTACTGCGGTTTGTCAATTTAAGTCAATGAGATATAAAATATCAATTATTCTCATTATCGATTATTTCCTTTTAAATATTCGCAAGTCCCATTCAATAAAATTGTTTTTCAATTTTCAATTTTCAACTATGAAGAAATTAATGGATGAATATACTAAACCATATACGATCTCCTGAAAACGCTTTTATTCGATCCGACTGACTTTTCTCCCCACCCGAATTCATTCTCAAATTTCGAAAAGAAAGGATTTGCCCACAACTTGAGGCGCTCTCCAAAATTCGTGCCAGGTGTTTCCAGCTGTACGTTAGATTTTTATTATTTTAAAAAATCCCAAAACCCATCCATTATCCGTAGCCTCGATAAATCCGCGAGGCGTTTGAGCTCCTGTGTTTGGCGGATATATCAACGTTTCTTAGGGTTGTTTTGTGTCTCTTGTCTTCCGCGCTGTACTGGTAGAACAGCAGGGGGTGCAGGACACGGGACCAGCACCCCGAGTACCACCACCAGGATAACCCCTACCAGAGTGAAACTTCCACGTAGTTGTAAGTCGGTATCTGATTCTGGTTTGTGGTAGTGAACGTTGGTAATGCCGAGTTGCCAAGGGAAGGGAATTCTAGTGACGGTAAATCCTCGTTAGATCCGAGAGAAAAACAAAAGCCATCGCGTGGGAGATCAGGGGGTGTCAGAGAGTGTTAGAGGGGTGTCAGCCTACGACCCTCTAGCAGCAGCCCTCTCTGGTTCTTTAGATATTTCTCCTTTTCTTTTGCCTATTCGACCGATTCTTTCTGCTGGCCTGTATTCCCTTACAATCCGACTGACAATGTCCCTTTACTCCCTTACATCACCCTGTTTTGTACAGCTTAAATAAAACATTGGGGTCAGATAGATTTCTGCATAGATACGCGATAGTTACTTGTAGTTGAGCTTAAGAATAAGAAAAAAAAGTTTGACACACTTCTCGTAAAACTTGATTCTACTTGGTCAGATTAATCATCCAACTGGGCCATAAGAGTCTTTTCGTATCCTTACTTCAGGATATCTCTGAGTTGACAAGCCCTTACGGAAAGTTACACTTTCCAAAGTATTCTTACGTTAGGTACACTCACCCTAGAAGATAGGTGGGATCTCGAGAGTTTGGCGTTAGGACATTTTCTTCCTTTTGACAATAAATAAATTAGAGAGAGGAAAGTGCAGCCATTAGAGCGTCTCGAGAAAAAGGTTTTACGGATAGAGCGAGAAAGACTGAGAGAGAGACAGAGAGAGAGAGAGCAATAAGAAGAAAAATATAATGCCAGAAAATCCTGGATTTATATTTCTTTACGTACGATTGCAAGTAGTAACCATTTCGAATTGTTTCATAAAAATTTTCATATTCCGTCGACCCGATCCTCTTTAACATCTGCAATTAATTTTAATTCATTAAATTCGGAGTTTCGAACCCGACAACTGCATCGGCATCTTTATTTAAAATATGGAAAGTCAATAATAGAGCAAGTCTGTGTGTGTGAGAGAGAGAGAGAGAGAAAGAGTGGGAGAAAGAGGGATAAGTATTTTGTGAATTTGACCGGAGAGGAGATGCTCGTAGTATGCTAGTTCTTGGCTGACGGTTCTGAGAGCACTCAATAGGCTAAGTAAATCAGAGTCCTTTGGGCCGGCCAGCTGGCTGGCCGAGCAGGAGCAACAAAGGGTTGCTAAGAGCCCTTCACTAGCCCACCACTAGACCACCCAGTCCCCTTGCTCCTCCTGTAGCTCCTGCTTCTGCTATGGCTGGTGTATACTCCTGGCTCACCTACCCTTCCACAACCCATCCATCAGAGGTTCATTCCCTTCTCTTTTAGCTGGCAGTCGCCCCTTGCTTCGTGACGTGATTGCCACCCAAATGTGTTTACGGTAAACTGTATCAAACTGTCGGTGCGCCTCCGCGCATCCCCTACGTCGATAAAACTACACACCTTTCCCTTTTCAATTTGGCATCTTGGTCAGTATTTGCCTGACCTGCCAAAGTGAACAAGCCTCAATCATGGTTCCACTAAAGACGCTTAAGGGTGGGAATCGTTCGTTTACGCTCGTTCGATACGAAAAGTGTATATTTGTATTTGGAAAATTTTCATTTATAATACATACAAAAAATTTTATTTGACTTGACACAGTTTTGGATAGGCTAACACGGCGTGTTTAACAGTCCAGCTGGTCTGTACTTGTAGCAGCTCTTCCATAATTCAAAGAGACAAATCGCTGAGTGAAATCTAAAGAATATTGCTAAGGGTATCGATACATGGGTAATGATGGTCCAGGCCCAGACTCCAAAGAATTGGAGATGATCTGGCCGTACTACGGCGCGGGATTTCTCTAATGTGTTCACAGTCCACAGAGCGATGTTCACCACGATAAGAAACGTTATCAATTCCTTTCCAGGTTTGTCGTTCGATCTGGATCGTCTTCTCCAGCCGATCTATAGATCGTTGATTGATTTTCAGATAATATTTACAGAATCACAGAATATCGACCTTACCTTAATGACTAGAGTTTGGATGGTGCTTTGGATCAGAGTAAGAAGATCTGCTGTCAGCGCGAGTCCCCAGTTTGGTCCGGTTGTCAGAATTCCGCCGACAGCCCCGAAAAGACAATGCAGATATACTCCAGCCTGTGCAGCTGCCAATAAGGTTGCATCGAGATGTGGTGGTCTTATGTCTTTGAATTCTAAGCTTTTGAGCATAAAGGCTGCTCTGAGGGATGCTATTAGGGCTGAAACAATCGAGTCACGGTATATCCACGAATGTGAATTATTTTTTTTGCAATTAAAATTAAGTCAACTAATTACCTGCTACTAGTATTGCTGTTTCCAAAGCCGTTACTTGTTTCACGGCCATAACTGGTTTGGAATCTTTTAGTACAAAAAACATTATCAGACTGAGAATTGTCCCAGCTATCACTAGAATACCACCGAATAATCCCCTGGTGTGATATAAAAGTTATAAAATGAGCTTAAAAACAATTATTAATTTATACAACAAACGTATTATTCACTACTATTACGTTACCTATGGGCGCTACTGCAGTCAATGCTAAGGTGATGCAGCGCTCTGGTAGGTACATCGTGGTTAACGGGAACCCGTTCATCGACTCTCTTCCACATTTCAAAAAGTATCACAGCACAGATAAGACTGAACTCAATGGTACATGGAAACAGAAATGGACTAGCGTTGCGCAGCAAAGTTTTAAAGATTCCATCGTCCAATTCGTGAGAGTGTTCCAGCTGAGCAATCTCGTGGTGAGTCTCTTCCACTAGAGCCTAAAAATGTTTAATTCCCTTAATTGCCACTATAAATTTACGAGCTCTCTGATATCGCACACCTGTAGCCACTCGCAGAGATTCGTAGCAATCATATGCATAAGACCAAGTTTCGAGAGTGCTCCATGCTTAGCCAGTTCGAAGTCCTTGCTGTTCAGGAATATGAAGTGCATTTGGGTCGTGACCAAAAGTAGCCTTGCTGCTGGTATAATCGCCCTGAATGGTCCGGATACTATTTCCGCCCCAATTTGTAACCCAGTAAACACTAATGAGCCAGCTCCGAAGCCGACGGCACCGAGTCGCAGGCAAAAGCTCCCGTACTGTTGTACCTGATCAGAAAATATCTTGAGATTCGAGTAAAGAGCCCTTTCACGATATTTCCTCGTCGCCGATCCCTATTTTCTCTGTCGATCCCCATCATATCGACCCATCACTTCTGACCTTTTTTTTAACCCCAGGCATTCTTTAGTACTCACATACTTTCATATGAGAGTGGAACTACGAGCCGCTGACTTTTACTTTGGATCCCGGTAATTCGTACACTTGGCTACATGAAGCGTGAACCCCGGAAGTGGCAGCAGGAAGAAAGGGTCGAGTTCAAAGTATTCCCCTTTTCCTCGACCAACCCGCCTCAATCATCTGACATACGTAGATCCTTTTGAAAGAATCAAACTGCAGACTCACCCGTATTGTACAGGATTGTACTTCCTCCTCTTCGAACTTGAAGCTCTTTCCATTTTTAATGTGCTTCACCAGGAGTCGGTTCACGGCCTTATCGCGCATCAGAGTCGAGTACAGGATGATAACAAATCCCACACTCACTATGTACAGGTACAGATAAAATCCCTGAAAGTCCAAAAAATAATTTACTTACAACCGCGGTTATCCTCTAATTACGCAACAATTTTTTTGTAATTATATATCTGTATGTTATGGTATCAAAAAAAAAAAGAAAAACCTTATCCAGAGCCGCTGGAACTCTGTGACTAACGCTGGCAGTCACAGGTACGGCTACTCCAACAACCACAAGCAGCTTTGCATAAAGCGTACTCACAGTGGATGTGAGCTCTGCATGGTGTTTCAGCCTGGGTCGAGTATGCTTTCGGACCGGAGGATTTGGAGGAGTTGATACTGTTGCCGGAAGCGAGTCAAGATATACAATGATTACCCCTGGAATAATCGAAGGGTTTAAGCGATCTAGAGTATCCTTACCTTTTGTCGTTTCAAGAGTAGTCAGTGGTACAGCTGCTGTATTGACAGGAGTCAACTGTAGCATACTTGCTGGAGGTTTGCGATCATGATTTCGTACGGAATGATCTCTGGGTAGATTAGAGACTGGTATGACTCTGCGTCCTATTGCTATGAGTCCTGGGAGTTCTTGATCCTGCTGATGCACGCACGATGGCAGTGACATGTTACTGCCTATACCGTTTAACAGAGCGCTGAAAAGTGTTACTAATTAAAATTTATGCCGCTTCATTCGTTAGGAATATTAATTGTGAATATATTTAATGATAAATTTAATTTTGAATAAAGGCGGGACCTGCCTAGAACGGTGCAACGGTGCAGTAGCAGGCGAACCATCAAACTTATGCCAGAAGAAATTCTATGGGTATTGTCTTCCATTTACCTGATTAAACTCGATTCGGGTTAGTATATTCGTATAAGGTACTCAGACTGTAACAAGGACTGGCCACGTAAACTATTACACAATGTAGCCTATTGTTTGGCCCCTGGCGAAATTTCGAAGGTTCGACGTTCTAGTTCGTAATTTTGTTGGTGATGTTGGGAAATGCTAAGTAGTAGTTGCACCGGGTACTTTGTGCAATTTCGATAAGCTGTTATAAATAAGTACATCTATAGTAGTATATACATATAGTTTGTATAATCACCCAAAGAAAGCTCTTCTGTGATTGAGGACGGCATTTAACGAAATACTCTGTCTTCTTAAACTCGGCGATCTACCTCTTGGCATTGAGTAACTGTCTCTTCGTTCGGGTCCGTTTGTGCTGGAGGAAGGTTCTCCAGGTGCTTGTACAATTATTGGCTCATGGGGATCCAGACTGCGTAGAATCATATTTGAGATGAATTCGATATTTTTTTTTTTCTTTATTTTATTCAAGGTATGTCTAGTCCTGGTATATCGACTGATCAACTGCGACTGATAATACAAGACGTGAAATTCTTATTTACTAAAGAAATTTGCACTCTATTCATGAAATTATCGATGGCTTGGTAATTAGAATTATATTTCACATCAATATCTGGTTGATCTAATAGTGCCGATAGGAATAGATTTTAAAAATGTATGAAAAATCTTAAGGAATTGCGAATATTTATGCAATTGGGTACTTGATGTCAATTATAACAACAATTTAATGACTTACGCGGTAATCGTGTTATTCGCCATTCTGATATGACGATCCGTACTTAGAGGTTGTTCCACTAGAAATTAACTGGCGGTACTTGGACGTTGGTGGATTGAAGGCAAAGTTTGTACGGATAAGGGCGGTTAACCGCAAAGACGTAGGAGGACGAACTTCGACAAAAGTTTTTTAGCGAAATTTCTGCAATAGTCATATTCCGTTTATTCGTCGACAATGTGCGAAATTTTCAGTATGTAAAAAAAGTGATTCCATCCCCTTCGCTCCGCACCCCCATGCTTCCTCTTTCCGTCCTTCTTTATTTTTTTCTCAATCCGTTTCTTCCTTTCTGCCCGCCTTCTCTCTTCTCGCTTCTCTTCGTATTTTACGAAACTTGGCAAAATTTATTCTCAGGAAATTTTCACTCCCTTTTGAATTTTTAGCAGTAGACTGAAGCGACGTACACACAGACGCGCTACCGGGAGAATGAAGATTTTTATTTATTTTTCTCTTCTTTTTTTTTCCAATGGTTTATCTCTCAATGCTTTCTTCGCATGACATCGCTATCTGTAAATTTACCCATCGCTTCGCAGTCTTATCACGGAGTTTTTGCAGATCGTTAGAAACAGTAGGAAGAAATAAAAATCGTGAAAAGACAACATCAAATAGAGACTAATGTCTGCCAGTAAATATGAGAAAAGAGTTAAAACTTGCACACGCGAATTCTTTTATCGACGCTTCAAGTGTCCGGTATGCTGATTTTTATGGAAACATGGGCTTTTCTTTTTAAACTTTGGCACTTTGGCACTGTCGTTCCTGAAACTTCTTTAAGTTGACTGTTGATTTCCCTTTGCTCAATTTTGTCGAGTATTACTTTACGTCGAAACGGCGAAAATCGCGCGAGGAGTTTACGTCGCTTAGTAACGACTTAGAGTATTTGCGAATCGATCGTCGAAGTGAAAAGAGCCCGGAAGGCATCGCGAATATGTAAGCTTTGGCGCGAGCGCAGAAATTAGCACGTCTCGATATCGCGTCTACGACCCTGGTAACTGACGCGATCAATCTGTAAGGGCGTTTGTCAATTCCTCTCCCGCCTTCACTTAAGTCTTTTGCAAATTAACACCAATAACCCTTCTGTATTTAGAACATTCGCATGTCGCTTACACGCTCTCCCCATTTCACGTGACAAACATTAGATTTGATTTTCAAACAGAATAAAATTTGCACGCAACTCTATACGTTGTATACACACACACACACATGCGCGCCACATACGCGCGCGCACGCATACACATATGTCGTCACATGCGAGTATCACTTGCAGATATTTTCTATGCAAGTATAACTGCTATGCATTCGCGCAATTTCATTTTCACAATCCCACGTGTCCCTGGTATCATAAACCCTGCGTGAACTAAAAATTGTCTTCCACCATTTTTTTTTTATTTCAAATTTCGACTCTCGATCAATCCGAGTTTACATATTCGCAATTGGGTTGTTACAATAAAGCGAGAAATGACAAGCGATATATCGTTTGCAAAAATAGAAACGTTCAATCCTACTGTGTTTCGGTCATCAAATTTAAAAATATCACGACTGTCAATGAGCTTGTGCAATATTTGCTAGACATGTGTACATGAAGTAATTTAAAAATGTTGATTTAACTTTATGAAGGTAAAAATACATTCACGTGTTACTGCCTCTTAAATCCTAATCGGCTAACGCTTTAAGGAAAGCTAATATTTCTCTCGAGGAAATTTCATCTGTTCTCACAGCCAGAGACGCGACCAAACGTAAAAACAATTCGTCCACGTCTCGTAGATCTCATGACACTTTTTTAAGCGTTTACGACGAGGCACGATTCTCGTGATGCGCAACCTAAGCATACCGCGTAACGAGCATCAACAAGAATAACAAACAGAGTGTTAACCGATAATGGGGCCGGTTTCAGTATTGACGTGGAATACTGATAAATATTGACATTTAAATTGGTAAAAATTGGTATCGGGTCCGCTAAGAGGACTAATTGAATTTACGTTGCATTCCTATGTGTTTTTGAAGCATTTGAAATTTTTATGGCAAACTATGCCTATAATGGAAATAAATGCTACGCTAAGTATTCATGCAAAGAGCATAACTCACGTTGAGAATATATTTGAGTGTTGAATAATTCAAAATGGATGACGAGCGATTTCCAAAAGGACGACAGGTTAGGAAGACAGGTGAGATTCCAGGAGGTGGAGAAGGGGGGTGGGGCTTGGTTCGGTAGGGGTGAGCAGGCAACCGGAAGCGAGTTCGCCGCTCATCTGCGTCAGCCCCCTGTTCAGGGGCGGGATCAGGGGGGACCGGAAGTGCCCGGATATGAGTTTCCGGCGCGGACAATTTGCAACGCGAAATTGAATGATCGACTCCGATAACCGTCGCGTCTGCTCAGCCTGAAATTCTCGGCTGGCTATGCTGCCTATCGAGAGGTTATTACACAATGATTTGCGTCATTACCGGAGAAGATCTAGCGAGAGAGCATTCAGAGGAAGAGAATGAGTCTGACGAGGAGAGAAGATACAGAAGTAAAGAAGAGAGAGCGAGAGCGAGGGAAAAGGTGAAAAAATAGATTGGCAAGAAAGAAAGTGAAAAAGGCTGATTCCAATGGCTGCTGAAGGAATATACAATTTTTTAGTAAAGTTTACGTCAAAGAAGTTACGAATTTGAGGATCGTCAATTTTAAGACCTATCATTGTTTCACGAATTACTTACGAGTTCCTAACAGGATGACTTTACGTGGAATATATATGTATATAGAACTTTAGGAAAAGTTCCACGGTGTGACTCGTATTCATTTGAATTGGAAATATGTTTATTCTTGACACCAGGTATGAGCAATATTTACACTACAGTAGGCGCAATCATGGCACGTACCAATTGCTTTCAATCTCCCTCGCGTTTACAAACTAAATTCCGCTATCAATTCGGCCACTCGTTTCTGTATTTCCTTCTTTTTTCAACGTGCCCAATGTGCATGTAACGCCCAACCCTTTACAGTTATTCTCCGCACACACCTCCCCCTCCTCCCCAGCCTTGGTTAACGGGTCGGCTCGTTTCCTATTATAGAAACAATTCAATGAGAACTCCACTTTCTCCTTTAGTTTATAAAAGCTACTACTATACAGTATATCAGCCTCCATTTTCTCGTCGATGCACTTCATACATACATAGATGCATATAAAAAAAATGGGAATGTTGCGTCATATCTAAATAACATATCGATTGATCGTAAGGTCGAAGAATCACTAGGGTTATGTAAATTGGCGAAATCGGAATATAAGAATATAAATATCCGTATATATATACGGTGGGTGTTATTCGCGAATTCCTCTGCATCCCCCGTGCATGTCGAAGGGTCACAGAAGGGTGAATACGCGGATATAAATGCAGGCAGCGAACTGAACTCCATTTACCGAACGGTTGAAATTGCTGGGTGGATGAAAGAGGGTAGAGGGGAACTTCGTAGGGATGCTGGTTGCCGTCAACGTCGATGGGGATGATGGGTAGCGCCGATAGTGTGGTACTGTGCCAGGTCCCGGTTAGCTTTCGAAAGGCCGGCAGGAGGCCGGATAGATTTCAATTGCCAAAACGCTCGGCTGACTACGCCGGGCCATTTTTGAACAACGATCTACGTAACTCGGCCTCAAATAGCACGAGCGAGTTTCCTAGCTATACAGTTCCATTGGCTACGTCTATTGGAAAATTTATTCCAATATTTTCAATTAAAGTTAGACAAAGCCCTGTTTGATAACACCTCGTGTTTCGTCGCTCTAGTTGCCAGAGTAAAAATAATATGGCTGGCATACACTGTACGCCGTTACTGTTTTCATAAAGTTCTATTTCCGATCAGTCGTTCTTGAGACAATAAATTTTTTTTCTCCGTTTCCTATGTCTGATCATACTATATTATATAATACACATCCTATATTCACACGGCATACATATATATAATGCATATGTGTATACTGGTCCCCTTGGTGAGTACACACCCGGTACGAGAGGAACATGGCTCGCCTACATGGCGAACAATAATTAGATGCGTAACGGGATTGCCGCAGATGTCACGTGGCTGTCAGAAGAGCTGTCAGATCCCGTTAGTAGAACAGAGACAGCAGCCAACCGCACGTACGGGACGATTTAGCCCGTGATTCGCCCGGACAGTTCAATACCAATAATAAATAAAACGGGGAAATAGCAAGAATGCATTTAATAACGTTACATCGATACGCGTGATAAGAGCGATAGTTCTGATAGGTACGATTCCATCGAGTAGACAGTGTATCAACGACTAAACAAAAAGCTACTTGACACCGTATAATCCAACGTTGAGATAAAATGGCTTGTGCCAGAGAATACAGTCTCGCAGTCATAAGATAAATCTGAGTAGCGGTATAGCCAAGAGCGGGAGAGAGTGAGTGAGTTTCAGATTGATTACTAGCTAATATTAGAGGAAAGTTCCAAGCTTCGGCTAAGTGAATAAAGCTCTGAAAAATTCGGTGGTTAATTCATAAAAATTCCAGGCCGTTTAGGGAGGACGCAGCCTTAATGAGGCTGAAGAGGTTCTGGCTTGGTTGTACGCGAGGGTGGATGGGCTCTACTGCTAACCTTGGTAGGCATATTATATACGGGATGAGAGTGTAATGGGGGCTCGATGAGAGTAAGACTTTTTCAAGAGGGTCCTGGTCTCTTATCCTTCTTTTTCATTCTATTCCCCCTTACCCTCATCATCTTCTCTCTCTCTCTCTCTCTCTTTCGTATCCTGCGTCCACGTCTTTACTCGTTGCTCTCGTTTTCTCTCGTTTCGCACCGCGAGCATTCGTGCGCGCTTATTCAACTGACGTATCTCGGCAATTAATCAAAAAACTACCCCGAAAAGCAGAGTCCGGGGACATTAATCTCGCGAGGGACGCCGCGGACCTGCTCGCGGGAAAACCGGGGCCGAATATGTCTTCGAGTCTCGGACACCTGCTTTTATGCTTACGGAAGCGCCGAAAGATATAAATGATCCGCGAGTGGATGGTGGTTGGTTTTACAGAGGATTCGCGCGCATGATTTTACTATAGCATTTGCTGCTGCTGTCTCTTTTAGCGAGATATATACTTTATGTATGTTTTTTTACATTGCTCAAGACCTAACGGCTCGTTTAGCACCCCTAGGAAGCTTAATGCGAAACCCCTGCATATCCCGCTAGGTGCAACACCAGTTTACCTAAGTGCAGATGCAGCAGGGGTGCGTCATAGGTTTTATTAGTCCAGAGAGAGAGAGAGAGAGAGAGAGAGAGAGAGAGAGAGAGAGAGAGAGAGAGAGAGAGTTGTGTGTGTGTATTTTTTTAAAGCATTTACGTAGAACGAGTAGATCGGTTTTACTGGCTGCTGGACAGTTGCTAGATGCAATAGGACGAAGCTGGTTGGAATTGAATTATGTGAGAGAGACGGGGTTATACTATATACAGTAGCGGGGGTGGTTTTCTAATAACGGCAAATAAAAATAGTGCAATAAAAAGAAACTCTTGGGGCGGCAGTATACAGGTGAAGGGGTTGGCGCAGCTAAAGGATATCAGTCGAGACTAGGAGAAACATTCAGGATCCACCCTGTACGCAGGGACGGCAGGAATTGAAATAATAGGGTTGCAATAGAACATTCAGTATTGTCCCGAGTCCGTCCGATCAATGGAAATGAATGAATGGCCTCGTGTAGTAGTCGCCTCGACTCCAGGTTAAAAAGAGAACGAGAAAAAATGACGTTTCGCGATATCCTGGCCACGTACGTACATGATGGAGATACTGTTAGCGATACGATTTGATTTATCATTAAAATTGAAAGTCCTATCCCTCGTGAATTTACACCCTTGCATCAGCTGTGTACATTGCCGACCAACCCCGTTATGCAAGCCTCCGCACTGTGGCCATGGCTGTTACGTAATCTCATAGATATGTCCAAAGCCCACTTGTCAGTAACACCTGCACGTGCGAAACTGCTTACAACAATACAGTAATACGTATCGTTAGATAAATATAAAATATAAAAATTTTCAATCGTTGCGTATGAAGTAAAAAAATGTAAAAATGAAAATTTTTAAATAGTCACTATTAATATACATGGTTATCCTGTTTTCCATTTTATTGACAATTTTCCGCTGCAACTGACCCTTGAAGTACCGACGAGGCGTCAAAAACGTTAAATAAAAAAACTCGGCAAATTTGAAAAAGTTCTGTTCGACAAGTTTCCTCAAACGGCCACGTGGCTTGGTATACGTCGCGAAAGCGCGTGCAATCTCGCTAAATGTGGCGAAAAAGCAACGAGAAAGAAAAACGATAAGCGAGAGGCTTTAAGAGAATGAAAAAAAGAAAAAAGGAAAGTGAACGGAGGCGAATGAGAACCACAGCAATTTGGCGACTCCGTTATCAAAGGGAAGTGAATTCGTCCTGTTCGAAGTTTCGTACCGCTTGAGAGTATTCCAGTCTGGCAAAGTAGCGAAAGGACACGTTTAATCCCAGGAGGTTCGATCAACGTTTATATCAAGGACGTGATAGAAGCGTTTAAACGATTCTCACGTGCCGACGATGTAGTCGTTGACGTTGGGCGTCGTTATAGCGTAAATTCACAGCTACCCGATAGTTAATTCAGCCACACGTCACAATTAACAGCCAAGATATATATATATATATATATGTACATCGCGCGCGCCAGCGATGCAACATGGAGTCATGGCGCTTCGTGCAGTATATACCATCAACTGGCTGATAGACAATCATCATTACTGCTCGTTATTATGCCGGCCACGCAGGCTGCTATGATTTCCAATAGGTTATAACCCGCCTATATAATCTCTATGATGAGCATTGACTGAACCCATTTACAAAAGAGCGTCCATCCCTGTATGCTTAGTAGATCCCGAAAATAATAATATACATAAATTTCGGTGCATCAGGCCGTACGGGAGGTTTACCTATTTGTATACGACATTTGCCTGTTTTATCATGCACCGTGTAAGATATTCGCCTGGGAAAAGACGTTTCACTGGGTGACGCGGCTGAAGTCACGGCTCGATCGAGGTAGAAGGGATCGAGGGTAAAGGGTGAGGGAGCGAGGGTTAGACCGAAGACGAGGCCGAGAGTGAGCCCGTGGCTTGAGCCATAAGAAGAGGGTGCTCATGGTGCTCAGACTCCTTTCTAAGGGGGACGAAAAGAGCCAGGGGCTCAACTTCCCTGGGATTTTCGTAGGGACTTCGATTATCGACGCAGTGTCCTCCGTGTTTCTAGTTCTTACGTAGGCTGGATATTTGAATCATCCGGACTTACACGTTCCGCGATATTCCTTTCGTTTCTTAATGCGCCTTTGCGTGTATCTTAATTTTCGTCCATTAATCCTTCGCCATAAATGTCCTTGGATAACGTCCTCAGGGAGAAATGCACGTGACAGGATCGTTGACGTAGAACACGTGCTCGAGATATGGCTTAAGTAAACTAATACTAGTAGGAGTAATACTAATGGCAGCCCGCAGCAGTGGCGCCGGCAGTAGTGACGGTCTGTGGGGCCAACTAGTAAGTGAATTAACCTCAAGTTAATCTCGAGTTAAGGAAACCCCTAAGCAGACCTCGAGTGATGCTCGCTACTACGTAACCATCCAGTATGAGTACTCTCTTCATCATCCACTAATCATTTTGATTGCTGATTCCACTTAGGAGTATATCGTATGCACCAATATCGCTCTTCCTTAAACTCGACCGACGTAGCTCTTTACGTTTTCGTTCTCGAGAATAATGAGCTTAATTCTCGTGGAACGTCCCTCGGAGATTTGACGTTGGACGCTACTATCATTTTTCATAGATTTTAGAACACGTATTAATCATCCTGTGACTTCATCAACGAACCCGACTGGATGCACTTGTCGTTTCTTTGCCTTTTTTTTCCCTCGATTTTCTTTCGTGTCTGCGCCTTGTGGCGCATCCTCACGAACGTCACCGTCACATTTTTTTTTTTTTTTTTTTCACTTCTCGTTGAATGCCCTGTCAAGTTTGCCTCTCTTTTATTATTATCTGACACCTTCACTATCCCTTCTCTCCGTGTGGTTTGTGAACTATTTAAACCGTGTCTCCGTTGTGCATGTTGAGGCGGTTACAGATCGTGCAGGTTTCGTCGACAACGAACCAACTTTTTAAAAAAACGGCTCGCCTGTCACGAAACCCGGACGTCTGTGTCCATATTGACACTGCTGAAGAATTCTTTTTACGTAGCGACGTACAGAGGGCTGTGTGGCTTCTGGTCTGATCGCCGTGGGAATGCTTGAACGTGAAAGCCTACGGAAACTTTACGCGAAGACACGAAAGAGTCTCGTAGCTGTGTTATACTCGAGTTCCCAGTGTATACATTGATAAATGAAGATCGTGATTGCCGGGAAAAATGTGGATACTTGATAAGAAAGGGATGGAAGATAATTCGGCGATAGTCTTTAAATGATTTCGGTCCGATTAAGTAAAGTCTCAGGATGAAACTCGGTACCTTGGCTGGGATTCGCGTAATGAAGCTCTGAGCCCTGAGGTCTGAGCCCTGAGCCCTGCAGGTATATTGACTTAAGTATGAATTTACTACCCCACTACCCCAATACCCGACTACCCCTCTCGGAGGGTAGGACGGCTCTAACTCCGAGGTAGGCAACCCTGCGGCATAATTAAAATCGGAGGAAGGAGAAATACGAAGGGCGTTCAAGGTACTTGCCAGTTTTCCACTACGAAGAGTGCGGTGCAGCGAGGATAATCTTCAATAATTTCCTAATTGCTCCTGGTGATGCTTCTGAGACATTGCCATTTCTTAAAACAGTCTATTTCCTTTTTGTCTTATCGTTCTTAAATTTCCTCAGGCGCCGCGAAGCGATGTCGGTCTTGGTTGAATTTCCCCCCAAAAAAAAAACATTCTGCACCTCCTACCTGAAATAGAACAAACTTTATGCTTAACATGCGTATAGGATTGGATAGACTTTTGGTATACTTGTTCACGCGGTATACAGACGTGCCTGCGCGATAAGAGAAAAACTATGGAGTACTTGAATATTTCGAAACTCACTTCGAGTTCGTGAAATATTCGTAGATCGCATAGAAGAAGAACCGTATAAGATTCCCTAGGCAGGAAAGTGAATACGTCAAACGGTAAGAAAGTTACCATCGAGAAAGAATATAGATAAAGTCAGAGGGACCCTTAAAAATTGGATCAATCTACCCGATTTCTCGAGCTGCTTGCCAGCTACCCTATCGTGTTATAAATTCAGGAAAGGGGGAGAAAAAGGACATACGTGATTTCCGTGAAATCTGTCCACAGACCTCAACTCCGCTTCCTTGAAAACGTAAGGGTTCCCAAAGCATCGAGGATGACGGGTGTATAATTCCCAGCCTATTTCAAAATGAAAATCTTCTCTGCTCGAATCTTCACATGAGTATATTTTTCTAACGTAAGAATAGCTGTACTATGTACATGAGACGCGAATACCAGAGGACACGCGAAGTAAGGAACTTCTAGCATATGCACATATACGTCCAATGTATAAGGTACACGTGTATATAGTATATCCGAGACGTAGTTAGTTACTGTCTGATCACAAGGGTGGTTGCACTACTCCATAACAGCGTTATAGGCTGGCCAGCAATATACTCCGGGGCTCCAGACTCCTCTTCGTTCATATATATATACATGTATATACATATGACGGCTAGAGTCTCTGCAGCAAACTACGGGCTAGTTTAGTCACTACGGTTTGCATGCTTCGTCAGTGTACTTAACATAATTACGCTACCCGGTATTGCTCTGTGCTACAACACCTTCGGGACTGGGGATTCTGATTTCTCAGTCTCCCATTAAACGCAATCTAGCTGCTGTTTGATTTAATACCGGAAGGACATCCGTCAGCTTAGCGGGAACACTGAATTGACGGAAGAGTCGTCGATACGACTGAATACGATGAAAGGTACGAATAAAAAAAATTAAGTGCACATAGAATGATTCTGTCGATGTGACCCGAAGAGCTGCACGTAAGATTCTTCAACATCTAGAGATCAAAGTACGTGGGAGAATCGATATGCGCTGGTGTATAAAAAGTTACGAGTCGTCGCTAGGAAATGGTTCGACATCATTTGGTCTCGGTATAGTAAAATCGAGAGAAGACACGTTTCCGGTTGAATATTGAAAATGGCATGAAAAACGTAAATATAGTTGAATTAATATAAAAAGTGTAAAAAGGAAAGAACGAAAGAAAAAAAAAGGATACTTTTGGATAGCCCCTCGCATGCGTCACAGGATTTTTCCAATATTGTCTCTTTCTCTAATAGGCAGAGGAAGCGACTCGTCAATTGCTCTTTTCACAAAGCTCTTTCCGTGCTTTACAGAGCTTTTCTATGGCGGAAGAGTATAGACCCAACTCTTGCCGTACCTCGTTCCCCTCCCAGTCTCTTTCACCGCGTCTCTCGCTCTGCGTACACTCTGTACACTCTCCGTACGTCTCTCGTATGCACAGTGTGCACAAAGCTACACGCACTTCAGCCTGCGATATCGCCTGGACGCTTCACGCTCTGGGGCTGTGACCGCTGGCGTGCAGCTACCTCCACCACTGCTATGCAACCCTTATATACGGGGTGTGTCTTTTATCGAGGTAACATAATTTCATTAGCTGCCCTATGCAATCTTGAGGCAAACGAAGAGAACCTGCGATCCAATCGTAAAAGGTTTCGTTTCCTCCTCAGGCGGTTTAACAGATACAATTTCCATTAAGAAAAAAAAAAAAATTAAAACGTTAAGAATAAAGTTTCTACCCACCCTGTACCATGCATACGCGTATACCAGAGGGTGTCATAGACTTAAAAGAAATACTCGTGGCGGTTGCTATAAAAATATGAAATTATCGTCAGCGTACCTCGCAAGCGTTGAGTGGCATCTTCTTGTTCTCGCGTATACACATATTGCGGAGATCCACTTAACGTAACCGGTAATGACATTAGCTCCTGCGAGTCCTGCGATCCTTGCGTGCTTCTAATAATAATGTGTATTACATGTAGCTCCTGCTCGACCGAGCGGACACTCGAGTTTCTCGTGCATGTGAACGACCACGACGGCGTCCCGCGACCACGAGGATGACGGTCACACGGGCGAATAAGAGCTGGTGAGAATGACAAAGTCTGCAAGAGAGAGAGAGAGAGAGGGGGGGGGGGGAGAGAGAGCGAAGAGTTCTAGCGAGAGGGGGAGACGGAGAAAGAGCACGAGAGAGGATGCCCCGTTCGACGTGTACCATGATGTATCTGTATTTCACGGCGATGCCAGACAAGCACGTATATCAAATAATTAGATTCCATCCTAAAACGTCAATAACCATGTCAAACCATTATACAGGGCCCTGGCGACTAGGGCTGGCTGGCTGGCTGGTTGGTTGGTTGGCTGGGTGACTGCACGCGAATTTAACCGAGTTATCAAACAACTCATTCAACGAAATTAGGCCCTTCGGCCGTCACTTTAAATTCGAGGAATAAAATTATATGTGGCGACTCTATACCTGTACATCAGTTTTTTAATTTTAGTCGTCAAGCTTCTTTTATCCTTTAATCAAAGATAACGTATGCGCCCACGTCACTACTGCCGATGACAGTTGAGATCACTCGTATGATTTATGCATCTTTGTTTTCAGCTTTTCAAAGTGCCTCTTGACTGCGTATCTCCTGGATCATTGTTCGAAGGTTTTAACAAGTTCAGGAGTGTGGCGGGGTAGACGCCTCGCTCTTGTTGCAAAGTGGAAAGGAAATATCGTTGAGGATGCAGGGACGATGCCGGCGTCGCGACGTCAAACGTCGCCGCTGTGAAACAATGAGCCTTGCGGTTTCCGCTTGAGATACGATTGTATGTATGTCAGTACTGAGGGCTTATATGTATATGTATACTATATGCTTTACGGTACAATATTCAATGTCCGTCTCTCTTCCTCTTTTAGGCTTCACTCTTATAGTTTCTCTCTCTCTCTCTCTCTCTCCCCTCCTCCTCCTCCTCCTCCTCCTCCCTTCTCGCCCTCCTTAACGACATTGTAACTGAAATACAATATTAAAGTAACTTCACGAAAGCCATCTCTTTGTTTGGATGCCCAGCGTCTGCCTTTATCGACAATGAAAATTGGAACGCGTCTCTTAGGACACTGGGTACATTTCATGCAAGACACTTCGACAGGTGGGAAGTCAAAAAGTTATGCGATTAAAGTGTCAGGCGGTTACTGAATTCAATGCATCGGACGTTAGTTTGTACATAGGTCTTTTTTTTCGACTAGTCAAAAGTTGTCTGTCCTAGGGACAAAAAAACGGCACTGAAACAGAGGTAATTTATTCGGGCTCTAACTAGCTCGAAGGGTGGTCGGTGGATTGGAGGGAAGAATTAATATCTAAGGTGTAGAAAGTAGACAGACGGTACAGAAAATGAAATGAAGGTGAGAAAGGAAGGAAGAGCGAATGAGAAAAAGTAACTGAGCGGCTGAGAGTGGAAAAGAGAGAGAGAGAGAGAGAGAGAGAGAGAGAGAGAGAGAGAGAGAGAGACGTAAAGATAGTAGAAAAGTTATTTTCAACGAAACAAAAGTTTTCACAGCACGAGACTATGTTGGTACCGCTGAGTCTGGATGAAATTAAAAACAACGCGTTAAATTATTATTTAGGGTCAAGTTTCACGAACAATAGTCATTCCGGGGGATGCTGTGCCGTACCGCGATACTCTTGTCTTTTCTTTTTTTTGGGGGGGTAGCAGGGGGGAGGGAATAAAATGGAATTGAAATTCTACTAGGGAATGTCTAGGGAGTTAGTTTAATGCTACGGTTGGTATGCGTGCATTCGAAATTGATTCAAGCGGTATACTTATTGGCTACTTAGAATTGTTACTCTGCGGCATCGATCCTCGTTGTCTTTCTTTCTGTCCTTCTTTCCTGACTGGGTTCGTTCACTCTGCTATCTTTCTCGCTCGCTCGCAGTCTAGCCCGCGGGCGCATTTGCCAACTTCTTTTTCCGAGTCTCGCAGCTCCTCCATCTTCCCTTCGTTTCCTATTTAATTAAACTTGGCAAAACAGACAGTAATGAATTTAGATATCCCCGTGTATTTAGCTAAGTTTCACCGAATACTTCGGCAATAATATATCCTCCTGGAAATTCCATGGGAAAGCCTTCCCCTTGCCACCCACCCGTTTTCATAGAGTATGGTCCCACTTTATCTACTTTACCTTTACAGGGTATAAGTGTATTTCGAAAGTCCCCAGCGGTTTCTTTGATCTTACGATTTTCACTATCCGCATCGGTATCACCACCGGAAGCCGGGTTTGCCTTTTCTATTTTTTTTATCTTTCCTCCCGAGACACCATATCACCGATACCCACCAGCCATTCTACTGAGCTTTGCCGTTCGAGAATAGCAAATAATAAATGTATGAGATCCATACCGCGCTTGATCTTTGGCTCTACTAAATTTACCTGGTTGTTGTACATATTTATATTGGAACCTACCCGTTACATGCATTTCATTCGGACTTATCAGAACAGTTCAGCAGGTGTTCTTCGTGGGATTAAAATAGACTTCCAAGGTAATAATAAAAAAGGGGTGCCGATAGCGTTATCCTTTAAAGAATCCTTGTGGCTGGCTCTAAGAACGCCTACAATCGTCGCTATGATTCGTTTGCTCAAGAAAAACGGACCCCGCGCACACATCTGCCTACGACTAGTAGCCGTGGAGGAGGATGATGCGTGGGAGTTAAAAAGATGTCTGTCGATTCACGGTAGGAAATTTTCCCCAGAGTTGGGTCGTCCTTCCGCGAATAAAGGAAAGGCAAAGAAAAAAGAAGCAGAAGCTATAGATGAGAGTGCCGAAGGCACGAGGAGGGGGGCGAGGGGGGGTGAATGGGTGGGCAGGTATAAGGCAGGTGGTTCCACCGTAGGGGTGGAATAAATTCGACGAAAACGACCCCTCAAAACGCAGAATGCAAATGGCTCTGAGCAATTTCAAATTTTACGATTCTAAAACTCGAGGAACGCCACCGTCGCTGTCTCCTTTTCTCCCTTTGCGAGGTGTGTGCGACTACGAGGAGAGAAGGCGGGCACAGGAAGCGGAGGAAGTCCCAGCTCAAATCCCGAACAGTCTCCAGCTTCTCGGCTCGGCTTCGCCACATTTGCTTTTAATGTCCTTCTAAAAAGTCCTCGCGCCTGAAAATCGCTTTCCGCTAGATTCGCTCAGGTACACGCTCGAGAAATTCGCTTCACGTTCGCTCAATTATATCGGCGCTCTCGCGGGACCGGAAGCTCACCAGGACCTCTAATAGTCCGGAAATGCTCTGCACCCATACCCACCACCCTCTACGGCCATTCCATTCGCCTTCTCTTTTTCTCCGTTTCGAGTTACCTTTTTATTTTATTCTTTTAGTCTCTTTCGGATGCTCGTCATTCTCTCTCTTCTTCTGTACTCATTCGTTCGTATGTTTCTTGGCCATCGGCGGCACCTTGAAGAAAAATCTTAATCAAGATTCCCGATTTTGCAGAAAATCATCGGGAATTTCTTATCGATAAATTCCTATGCAATCTCACGTACGCGGTTATCGCATTTTTCACATATGAAATTACTTCAGTGTCATAATGACACAGGTTGCCTGTAATAGATTATATAGCCGTTTTGCGTGTGTTTTTATTTCTCCATTTACAGCTGTATCCTCCTTAGGGGGTTTTGGCGTAATTTTGGATTAAGCTTTCACCTGTAGTTCAATTAAAGATCACGCGGCAAAATGTCCATAGAAGTTTTCCAGAGCGTGCAAAAATTCTCAGCAATCTAAGTTTGCGAACGAGTTTAATTTTACGAAAGTGCGAGGAAGAAGAGTCGCGATGAAGAACAACATGGCGCTTGTTGCCTTTTTTTTAAAGCTCTAAAGAGAGAGAGAGAGCGAGAGCGAGAGAGAGAGCGAGTGATAGCCAAAAAGTCACGAAATAGTAACACAGCAAACAAGCATATAAAAATAAATACCCAAGAGATGATACGTCACAATTAGCTAAAGAAAATACAATAAAAAAAATTTAACCAATAACAAGCGCTCATTGTCGTGAATCGCGAGCATGTAAATCCGCGAAGGAGAGTAATAGAGTACAGTTTCGTTAAGTCCGGTAACTGAAATATCGTTTGGGCTGGTTAAACGTAACGTATGCCAGGATTCAGGAAGCTGTATACGGTCCATAGAGTGGCTGAGGGTAGTACAGAGTATATATACTAGAAACAGCACGAGCACAGATAGGAAGGGTGAGATTACGAGGATCAACAGTCATTTACTATCGTTTTATCCAAGGGCTTAAATGTTAATTTTTCCCGATGAAGTACTGTCGCACACGGTATTTACGGAATTTACGTGTTTTCGATTTGTATTGGATTTCCCATTGGGTTTCGGAAATTGGTAACCCGCTCGAATCCCCGTGCATAACGTAATGGCTTTACAGCTCATGAAACGAATCTAACGAATGACTGGATGTACACGTAAATTTTACACTTAACTTCCTTTTCAGACTTTCCTAATACGTGCTATCCTAACTACTCTATTATTTATGTTATATATATATAGATTAGATTTTCATTATGATTGACGATTGCCGAGAGCAGACATACTTATATATACTACCTTATATACTATCCAGTAGGTAATAGGTAGCAGGTATACGTACCTAGAAAGTGTGAATGGTCAAAAGAACTTGGTATGCATTGCATGTACGCATACATATATCGTATATTATATTACGTACCTACTATATTCAACGGAAGAGATTTTCTGGCAGATGGTTCTACGCTATTACCCCGGGTGCTAGTCTGGGCTCTGTGCTCTCTCTCTCTCTTTCTCATCTCTCCCTATCTCTCTCTCTCTCGGTCTTGCGCCTCTCTTCATAGTGCATGTACCCTCCTTTATGTACACCCGTTATATAGGAAGGTATTTACCTGAATGCGATTCTCCTATCCAGACACAGAGCAGCATCCCATGCGAGGATGGGTGTCCGCACGTAGGTGTAGGCTTAACCGAGATAGCACGACGGCTCCGACTCAAATTGCCTTCCAGCATATAAAATAAAATTTTATTCCTTTTCGAGGCTTGCTCTGTAATTTTATCGCCGGTTGTTTTCCCGCCCACCCGCGCCTATTACAACTAAATTTAATTTTTTTACAAGCCCACCCAGCTCCGCAGGAAAGAAGACGTACCTTTCCTTTTTTTCCTTATCCAAAGTCACTTTGCCGTGGTTACGGCTAGGCTGACTATGCACTTCCTTTATACAATCCCTACTTGCGGCCAATTTAAAACGTTTCCAATTTACCAGCAATTCGCGTTTACGCCTTTCCTTATAATCGAACGACCGCAATTTTACTTGACTATTTTCCGTTAAGTGTATCCCCGATAGGATCGGGGTAAACTGAAACTTGTCCAAGCATCCGGTGCAATTACTCAAAAGCAAGTTTGTTCGATAAGGGGTCGCGGCAATGTGTTCGAGTGAAAGGGCGATCAAGGAAGAGCGAGAGGACCAGAGGTCTCAAGTTCTCGAAACTACAGTCAATGCATTATAGTTTCAATGTTCTTCGGGAAAATTGCAGTATAGCATGTGCTGCCAACGTGAAGAGCCTCGGCAGAGGGTTAGAGCGTTACGAGATTGATGGAGGCACACTGGGGTCGCATTGGGTCAGGGTATGGTTTTATTGGCGTGTTCCGCATGCTCAATGCTTAAACCGTGAAACTCTCTCGTGCTGGTAGAGCAATGATGCACTCTCATTTATTAAAGTCCAGTTTATCGCAAATCCAGTCAACCTGATTGTCGCTTTGGCTGCCCGTAAATTTTTACCTGCCACTGGGATTTATCGTTGGCACGATATAAAAAAAAAAAGAGGGAAAAGGGTTAAAAAAGAGACTCGAGGAATACAACCGGAGAATCAGTTTTTTCATGGGTCTCCGTCACCTTCATGGAGTCTAGACACCTACCGATTTAAGAATTCGAAGAGTCGATTCAGCAAATTCGATCGGATCTCCTTTTTACGAAACTGCTTATAATCCCCAGTAAGAGAAAACTTTTGCTTGGACGAAATACACAGAAAGAGGCAAATACGAATACTGCAGTGTATACTGTATAGAAGTCTAATTAGATTTTTTTGCCTCCTCTATCTCGAAAACGAAGATACCCATTACTCGAAGAATTTTGCCTGGCTAAGCATTTACCAGATCTGGTTACTACTGGTAGCATTGGACCAGCAATACCTTGGCATTATTCTATCTAGTATCCGTTCCCAATCCGAATTAGCGCTATTCAATAGCCCGAAGAAGCCACCCCTTGTGCCCATTCCTTATATCTTCACTGCTACTCCTTTCTTACTCTCGTACAGGTATATAGTATCTTTACTATCTATCATCCACCTTGTAACCGGCCCCCTACTGTTGACCAGTCAGCCATGTAAGCGGCTCATTGCCTTTTCTAATCTCGGTACCGAGAGTCGATCGAACGTTCAGACTTTAAGCAGCAATCTCTATGTAATCTATGTAATCTCCCTACGACTATGCCTAATTAACTTTTCGCACTAGGGGCGATTCTTTATAGTATCGATTAAAGTCTATGCCTTGTAATCTATGATTCAAACGTTAATGCATAGTTAATACGTGATACCCATTACGCTAGGATTCAATTAAGGAAAAGATGCTCCATGGGGATCGATAGAATTTTTTGAAAGGATATACCTTTAAGGGGAACGAAATAGTTTTGTTTATTTTGACAAAAAAATTGTTTGCTATTTTTTATATATAGAAATAAAAATGTGGATATCCTTGTTTTTGACTGTTATTGGTTTCTGTTAATTGGACATCTCGGAATGAAGGCTGATGACGCGAGATGGCGAACTTTTTTAGGGGCGGGCTGATACGCTATCTAATTGCAATTACGTCATAATTAAGGGAAGCGCGTTAATTAAAGATTAAGATACTTTAGGTTGGAATCTTGGCTTAAAAGGGACAGCGAGTAGCTGGAGACTCAGGAGCCAGGCAGCCGGCAGCCACAGGAGCACAACGTTAATAAAGTCTCCTTTAATCCTTTTATAATCTGCGCTCAAATACTGCTTCGAGCTGTGTATTTTTCTCCCACATTTATCTTCCTCGCTCGTCTTCGTTTTCGTGTGTGCGATATCTGGTAGTTAAATTTATATATAACTTTGAGAGAAACGCGACTACTTCAATATCGAGAATAACATTCTATACTCTTGTGCTTGTTTTCCTTGCGGTCGGATATCAAAACTTTATTAATAATTCGAGACGTTCGGATAAGTATCGAGCGACAGCGGCCGATTGCCCCATGGTTGCCGGTAAAGAAATTCCCTGATATTTTCTGTGTAACTGAGAAATTGGGAAAATTGTGAAAAGAAGAAATACGCTTCTGGGGATGAAATTCAGTTTTCGATATACCCTTTAAAATTGCACGTCGCAATGCTTCTTTTTCCATAGTGCAATAAGATTTTATATCGTTGATAGAAATTATACAGGGAATTATAATATGTCTACAGGGCAAGAATTTTTTGTTAAAAATACCGCAAAACTCACGATAATCACCTTTGAAGCCAACCACGAGAAACAGTGACTTTTCATGTGTTTTTTCTGAAGACTTTTAAGATTTTTAGTATAAAATCTCGTAATAAATTGCTTTTGTAATTTTTTTTTTAATGCTGGTATAATAAATTGTTGGTTAATTTATATTCATTTGTTTTATTCTCTCGCACATGTGCAGAGAATTAGAAATAAGTATTCGAAAAGCATTATTCAGGTTAATAATTGTAGGTTTATCGAACAGTCTGAATATGGAACAGAGATCGAATGACTGAGCTAACGTCAGCTGACGCAATGCCCCAAAATAACACTATACGTTTCGCAATGGTCTGAAAATAATAATCAGTTTTTGGTTATAACCATGAGATTTTATTTTGTAAAATCAAAAATTTTACATTGATTCAGGTAAATTTTATCGTGAAAGACAGTAAATATTTACCGCGTGGACTGTCAAATTTACTTGTAACCATAAAAGATATCGTGTGTTATAAGCCATAAGTAATGAAACGGTAACGATGTCCCACGATTACAGGTTGCTACGATAAATTTTATCTTGAATTTCGTGGGAAAAATGAAGGAAAAATTTTCTCCGTGTAGAAGACATTTGAAAAATATATAATAATCAGTTCAATAATCGTTTTGTAAATATAATAATAATCGATAAAACAAAAAGAAAATATTCTAATGTTCATAGTCAAATCATTAATTTAATTGATCGATCATACAAGGGCAAATCTGAGATTTTCGAGTGCGAGAGAGATAGCCCGATGGTCGTTCGAATAGGACAGATATATCGTCGAATTTCAAATACGCGTAGATATTGATGAAATTTAGCACGCGGACACTTCCTCGAGGATCTATGACTTTTGAGCGTAATATTAAAATGCAAAAATCAATGCAAAATACACTATTGATTCACCCTGACATCTCAAACCATTTAAAAGTTATGGACACTAAAAATGTGCGGTTTTAACAGGCAATTCGCCAGGCCTGTTAGTCCTTTATACACTTAGGCGATTTCACGTGTTTGCAGGTCATAAGAGTCCCTCGAGTATAAATATGTGCTCTTAGGCACGTGACTCTTCGTGACGATACCACAGGAGTTCATCCTCGGTAGTCCTTGAGAGACTCGAAAGGATCAGAAGACTTTCTGGGTGAACCCGGCAGATTCGAAAGCGGACGAGAGGGAGGGGAAAGGGAACAAAACGACAATAAGAAAAAAAGTAAAAAAAAGGGAAAGAAAGAAATAATGCTTCCAGGGTGGCTACGTCGCTTAAACCGTGCCTCGAGTGCACTCTAGTTTTCCGGATCTAGTCTCTGGTTGGCGGCAAACTTGCAAAGAGAAAGGGAGAACTGAAGGTAGCGTAAATTGAGCTTACAATCCAATCAGACGTTTCTCTCTCTCTCTCTCTCTCTCTCTCTCTCTCTTTCTCTCTCTCGTTACCCATGGAAGAAACGACGAGAGTAGAGACTAGGAGAATAAGCTAGAGGAGTAGTGCGAGGTGGGAATGGATAAGGTAGGCGAGGTGGGGTCGGAGGATGGAACGCGAGTCGAGGGTCTGTGGGATTCGCGTAGTAGAGAAAGAGTGTGAGAGATCCTAAGTATATTTTTGATGGGATTTTTAAATGAGGCCCAATTGTGTTAAAGAGCGCCGGGAGGGTTACACTGACGACGCGCGTCCCGACGCCCGGTTCAGCCCTCGGCTTAATACAAGATTTTCTTAAATAACATTTCAGAGTTGATGATTGCACGGCGCACCAGGCTTTAGCGTCAGTCGACATTTATCGCGGGAGTGATGGGAGGGTAGGTGGCGCCCGTCTCTATCGCTTTAAAACTCTGTCATATTACTGCCAAACTAAAAAAAAAAAGAAAAAAAGTACGACGTTCCTTTTAACCACGTTTATCAAGAATCTTTCACTGTAAATCGTTCAATTCTATTTTCGTCGTTTAACTTTTCACTTTGCTACCCCTAATCCGTCGATCTACAATTTTCATCAATTAACTGCCATCGGGTCACGACTTTTAATTAGACCAGGAAAGTCTGGCTGTTTCATGAAATTATGTACCTACGTATAGATAGGAGGGAGCGTCTAATTACTTTTAGAACCACATAGACAGTTTGCCAAGCTGAATGAGTTTACCTTGGCTTTGAAACATCGTACGACCATCAGTTCTACGAACGCCGTGAGATGGAGTCCATGGGACAGTTATGAAATTGTCAAACAAAAAAATAGAGCAACAGACCAGATACGAGGGAGGTTGGTAAGTGGGAGTGATGAAAAAAAAAAAAAAGTGAACGTCGCTACCAGCATGGAAAAAAGTGAAAGCGACGCGTATCGGTCAGACGCAATTGGCGACTTTAAAGACGGAGACTCGATGAACTCACAGAAATTGTTAAGGAAACGGTAGCGAGGTCACGAAGCGTATTATCGCACTATTTCCCGATATTAATGGGCACTTATTACATTAGAACTTTTAATGGCCGCGGAATCTCATCGCGGTAAGAACTTAATTGGCACTTAATCCCGATAACGAGACGTTAACACCTAACGGCACCCCTAGACCAGACTATCCTGTGGCCGCGTTTCTGCGCCTCTTCGTAACTATACTTCACGGGGACTTATTATTGCTTATTGCGCCAAGCAAGCCTATAAATAATGGACGCCACGTTTCCTTCGTACATCGGCAAAGCTCCTATAGTTTAATCTTATAACCGTTCGCGCCAATCGATATCCATCCCTTTTACTCCTATTTAGACGTGACGTCTCGTCAGCCACGATGTAGCAACTGCGAAGATTACATTAATCCCGTGAATCTTTCCCGCCGATATAACACAAATGCCAAAGTCCCTTTCTTGCCGACAAGACGTAACGTTTTTCGACAACGAGTCGAAAGAAAAGTTTCCTAATCGTTATCGAGGGGACTCGCACGAAGTGACGTCACTTTTCGACTCGTTTTCAGTAATACAAACTCCGACCCTTCAAAGCATGCAAAGACAACAGATTGAGATATTCTTGAAAGGACGAGTCTTTGCGCAGTCATACTTTTCAAACGTCTTGAAACGTACAGTACGAGTACATAGAAGTAATGCGCGGGATGCTTAAAACGTTTTGATTCGTATTTATATTAACATTTAAAGAAAATGTGTGAAACAACGACTCACCGATTCATGAAAAACGAAAGTGAAAGTCTCTTTTGGATTTCCTATTAGGAGCTGAGACGATGCTTTCTTATCACAGATCCTTTCTGATAGTGACGTGCAAGTAGGTAGCGCGTAGCATGGCTTGACGGTGTGACAAGCGGATATACTGATATCGCAGGTTGCGTATGGACGTCGAATAAGGGCGTCGTATGAAGAATCGCCTGTAGATCGAGCTTCCCGATGTTAGAGCGCGGCTCGTGCTTTCCTTCGGGGGTTTGACGCGCGACTGTGTGATCCGAGGCACCCCGGGCCATCGTCAACCCTCTCGTGCCTCCCTCGCCTCTTGGCCGTCTCGCTCCTTCTCCCTCTTGGCCTCTATTCGACGCAAGCTCCAATCTTCCTCCTTCCTCGCTCTGTCTCCTACTGCCGTCTACTATTTCCATCCCTTTCAGGAGCTTTCCCGGCGCACCCCCCTCATCCCTTCTCGACTACCCACTGTCTATCCGATTCGCTTCTCTCCCTTGCGCTTCCTACTCGCGCCGTCTCTCACTTGGGCTTCATTACAACACCCTTTCCTACGTACGGCCGTTTCATCCCCTTCTCACGACTTCTTTTCATCCTGTCCAACTCACCCTGTCTCTCTCTCTCTCTCTCTCTCTCTCTCTCTAGCATTATCCCGATTCACTCCTACTACACATCCTGCCTATCCCACTCTCAGATACACGCTGCGCGCGCCGCGATTCAAAACTCTCGATCGGGAATATGCAAGTTTAAGGATACATTTTCTGCGTGGACGATGATTTATAATTATTTATTATTTCCGTCCTGAGACATTAAAAAGAAATTAATTTCAATCAATGGATCCCGAGGTTAGTCAATTTGTAGAACATGTAGCTGGATATAATTGATCAAATGGGTTTCAGATAGCAAGATCCTAATGGGAAATCCTGATGTGTTATCCTTACTGTTCACTTACAGATCATTCAATTATTTGAACCAATTTCGTATACCTAGACTCTATAGGTATTTTCAGCACAGCAATTAAAGAAGTTCCCATCGGTCAGAAGTGGTCGCTATAATGTTCATATGGCCGTGTACAGTCAAGCATAAAACGCGGACTGTAGAAATAGTGATTTTTTTCGGAGTAACGCGGCCAACCCGGTACAATACGCAATTTATTTTGTTTAATCCGGCGTTGCATCTCACGCGATATGTCATTGCCCGTATCCCGGTGGCATTGTTCTACTTTATCCCGGCTGATATTTCCCGTTCTCCAGTATCAATGCCTCTACACGAGTGACTGCCTCTGTATTATTTTCTCCGTATTTTCCTATCTGCCTACCTCCCTCACCCCGACACCCCCTTAAACCTCCAAAATTGGACTAGGCTAATCAGATTTACGTACGTGCCTGGACGACGTACTCAAAGCCCACGAGGCTCGACGTTTTGGACGTCCGGTGTGAATTCCTCGCGTGTTTACCTCATTACGACGAATTTCTTTGATTCGCGTTCCGCTCGATATTCCCGTGGAATTACACGTATATCGTAAATATACATTATACGCATTCTGGACTTTCTCATCTACACACCAAAACTGAACAGGCTTGCGTGTTACTCCGAGCGATATTCCTGGAGGCTCAAGCGTTGCGGTCGGCGCTCTGCGTGGCGACGCTGTATTAATCGGTCTCTGATTGTGCGATAGGGGCGTCGCGACGTCACGGTTAAAAGGTTAGTTACCTAGCACATTGTGAACGGGAGAGAGACGGCAGTTACGTAAACCGTAGAATTGCCCCTACGAAGCGACACCCCGAGCTACGCAGGCATCCAGCATTGAGAAACACGTCGGCCATTTTCTTTTTTTCTTAACTCCTGAAGAGGACGCTAAACTGCGTGTCCAAGAGAGTTGGTCTTGCGTATAAATAAGGATGGGCTAAGCCTCGTCTCGTCCTGTAATTACAAGAGAACTAAGCTGGGTATAGTGGATCAGTGATCCTTGATGCCCGGCGTCGTCAACCGGGGTCCTCCGCTGGACCGAAAGCAATTTCGAATTAATGTTACCGTACATGCTAAATAAATCCACCCTGAGAAATTACACTCGAATCCTTATAATTTTTTATTAACTCAATCCTCTACACATGGCTATACGTTTTCACTCGGTTCCGCACTCTTATGTTGTGGTCCTGTGCAGGTCTGGTTACTCGTGTGCTATACCCACTAGTTGTTAAGTCCTATGGCAAAGCAGGCTAACGACGTCGAATTACTGTGTATCTGCGTGGAGAATGGTTTCGCTCCCCAGAGGAGTAGGAAATGATTGGCGACTGCAGCCTGAACCTGAAGAGTGAGGATGGAAGGGGGAAGAGGGGTAAGCGGGTTAAGGAGGAGAAAGGGATATTCTAAGATGAACGACGTCACGTCCAGAAGCACTCAACACAGCAGGACTCCGTACAAATGGACACTAAATACTCTGCCCTTTCATTGTATTGTCTTATTGCTGGTGGGAGTGGAGGGAAGGGTATATCCCTACTAGCGGGATAATGATTATGCGAAACGATTTGCCAATGATAAGTAGACTGGAAAGCCTCCCGTAGAAAATATATAGATCATCCTTTACGTGTATAACGATTCTCGGTGTGTATCTAAATGGATAAGGAATAAGGGATAAGGGTGGATATCAAGGAACCAATGCAATTGTATATACGTATATAGATATTCAATGTGGTTCTGACTAAGTCGCGAATCGTGATATTAATTAAAGGCTCCGTTTGTATCGCGAGTGCAAAGTCATCGGACACGATGAACCTATATCAAAGCCGGATTTCGGATTGAGATCAAACAATGCTCACTCTGGATGCTGGATAGAAAGTGGAAGCAAGCCAGCTAGCGATAGAGGTATGAGACGAGTGTACGTTCTGGCTGGCATTAGATGTCCATTGTCTTGGTTGCCTTGATCAAGGAGAAGAGATATTAGGGCAAGGACATTTTAAAATGGCGACTAACAGCGTGTTTCAATCTGGTGCCAGGACGATTACTCTTACGAGGTATATTCTTCCTTGTGAGATTCTTGGAGAATTCATCCCTTACTCCAGGCTAAAAGAAGAGCAGCCTTTATGCAGATGAGAGTACAGAAGAGATGAGGCTGGAGGTACTGGAGGCAATTTTTCTCAAACAACCATAACAGCTAGTACAGTCTGGTCAGCCATTGAACGGCGTTGAAACAGGATTGAACAACACCTTCTTCACGCTCCTCGTCCCCAATCCCTTTTCCCAGTGACAATTTAGTCGCGCTTCGATGGCCATTGGCAAAGATACAAAGATAATTGGTCATTGGGCTATGTCGTCGCACGGGATGAAGCAAGACAGACGAAACCGAGAGGACTTTGAAGAGGCGAAGTACTTTGAGCGGATTTGCTTTGGCCGTTGTTTCGGGTTCATATTTTAGTTTAGATCAAAAGATTTGAGGCCGCAGACCAATTCACCCGTGGTTGAAACATGGTAACGTATGTATTGGGGGATGGCGGTTATCTCGATGCCTCGACGCCTCGATGCCTGAGTGCCTGAATACCTGAATCACACGATGGATGAATACCTATCTGGCTTGTATTACGAAATTGGGAAGTATTATTCTCGATAAGGGATGTAAGAGCAAACTACCCTTATGAGATATCATGACATTTTATGCTGTATATAAAGGGAAGCAATAGTCGCCTATAGAGAATAACATGGAAGTGGGCCGAAGTCGCATTCCGACGACCTAATAAAACGGCCGGGATTTTCATTGGATACGACATCGTACCGTCACTGCCAACGGTGGACATTTCCAAATTTATTTCCTGGCGGTACAATTTTTTTTTTCTCGATGTAGGAGATGATATAGCGAAAGGTCATTGATTCCTAATTCTTTTGCTTAGACGAAGGATAAACGATAAATTCTCCATCGACCTCCAGAGAAAATCGAAGGATGGCGCTGTACGGATATGGGATGATTTAAGGGTGTAGAGTCATAAAGGCGGAAAAGCGAACCTCCTATGAATTACAATTATAATGGAAATTGGAAATAGAACCCTTGTACTTAATTGTGCGAGCAGATTATATGTAGGCCGGCTTAATAAGGAGGCTGGGTAAATGCAGCCCGAGGGGGTAACGCGTGATTAAGCCCCCTAGTTCAAGATATTTGAAAACCCACGATTCATCCTTACCCAGGGTGAACCTGAAAACTTACACCATCCACCTACCAAGAGAGTATAGTAACACAGTAATGCGTATCAAGCTCCGACTGGGTCCCCTAAACTATGGATCGCAGGAAGCATTCTCGATATAATCAACCCTCACTTGCTTCCCTCATCATCCCGTTTACAATCTCTCCCGCTTCATCGATAATCATTTTCGGAACAGCCGAGAATGACAGAGTCAAGCGACCGTTTGACATTGCGTACGATACCTATACTAGCCCTGACTATCAGTGTCATCCGAAATACTCCGGGCCACGAATTCATACTGTATCGTGTCGACGAGCGATTATCCAATTTGGCGGTCCGAAACACGCTGGGAATTTACCAGTTTTCAAGAATTTCAGACAATCAAATAAATCCGTGACACCGACCGGCCAGTGTGATCTGTCAGTGAGCAAAGGAATGAAATGTGGATGAGGGAGAGAGAGAGAGAGAGAGAGAGAGCAGATAAAGGGTTAGAATGTGTGAAACGATGATAAAGGTAGGAGAGACACGTACTGCTCGGAGATTTGCATGTCAATGCCAAGTAATATAAATTACACGTAATTACCTCGCTGTTCGAGAGAGACTCATGAATTTTATTCTATCTATTTTGCGGTATAATCGTTCGAAATACGTCGGTTCGCGTATATCGCGCCGACATAGGCGTCATTCAGTTAGAAGGCAAAGGATCAAAAAAGGAAGAAAGAAAATAGAAAGATTGTACCATGTGATTTTCTCAGGGTACATTGAATTTAATGATTTTCAAAGTTACCCGATTGTAAATGTCACTGTTCACGTTGTAGCCATCATTGTCAGGAGGGTGGCAAGAGTAATCCCGAGCGAGGAATCGTTTAATTAAAAATTAAGCTCCGTAGGGAGAAAGTTGTTTCGATAATGCCCCAAGTATCGCGTTGCTTTCCTGGTCCAATAAACACGGCCCGAGATAACATGGAGCAGCCCTTGCCTTTTTAATTTTCCAACTTTACAGTTCTTCGTAGGGGGGAGCTGCGGGGGTTGGTTTTAAGCTTTTTTTTTTTCTGTTGCTCCCTTGTACACGCCTATCCCATCTTTTGGTAGTAGCAACGCCATTAGTAATATCACCCGCTACGACCAGTCCTTTACTAAGGGAACGAGAGAAAACGAGCAGAAGACGTTGGGCAAGATGGCGGTGCAAAAGTAGAGCTGGAGAGCACAAGTAAGTTTAGTGGCCCGTTATGTTTATGGGTAGATACAGTTAATGCGTTGCTTCGGGGTCGGTGTGCGCGCGAGATAATTAGAGAAATATCGTTTAATAAAGTTCCCCACTTAAGTTTCCTCGTAGCACCTGTTAAGCGCACGGAAATGCGATCCATTGTGATTCGCACGGAAGCGTATGTGTAGTGCGAGTACGAGAGAGGTGCGGAGATCTCTATGAGTGAAAGTAAGAGAGACTGAGTAAGAGGAAGAAAGAGTGACAGAGCGAGAGAGAGAGAGAGAGAGAGAGAGAGAGAGAGAGAGAGAGAGAGAGAGAGAGAGAGAGAGAGAGAGAG